>JAUZNJ010083385.1:0-18863 GCA_034780135.1 Jordanella pulchra | reverse complement strand
TGCTAGCTGATGATGCTAGCTGATGATGATGATGCTAGCTGATGATGCTAGCTGATGATGCTAGCTGATGATGCTAGTTGGCAGTGCTGATCAGTTTTTGGCAGACTGTCACTTTTGTTGCTCCAGGTGGAAGATTACAGAAATTCCTGAAGACACTGATAATGGCTGTACTCACACCCTGTTCAGAGTGGAAAACCCACAGTGTGAAATCAGCAATGCTTTACATCGTCATGGAGATGGCGAGTACTCTATTTTCAAGGTTTAGCATGGAGATGTAG
This sequence comes from Jordanella pulchra, assembly GCA_034780135.1. Taxonomy (NCBI): domain Eukaryota; kingdom Metazoa; phylum Chordata; class Actinopteri; order Cyprinodontiformes; family Cyprinodontidae; genus Jordanella; species Jordanella pulchra. The sequence goes on along the minus strand of JAUZNJ010083385.1, from coordinate 18,585 downwards.
AGGCGACCTATAGAGATTATTCATATTCATTAGTTTCTTAAAATATATTTAATTAATACCCATATTTTCTCCATTTTTTTATTCATCTTATGAATTAAAAAAGTTTCTCATATTTGTTATTTTTAAATTGAAAAACTAATGATACATGTATTTGCTTTCGCTTTTATTATTATTATTGATAATTTATTTTTTGATCAGTGACCTGACCACAAAGTTTTTCTGCCTCGCATATACAGCAATGCATACACAGCAGGGCCTCACATGTCTGTGCATGTATCTATTTAACCAGATAACTAAACGAAAATTGAATACTTACATGAAACTGCTGTTCAATGTTGATATTTAACTTTGTGTAAAGCTTTGAACTTTTTCAAGGGGTTTTTGAAAACATAATGTGTGAAATTCATAGCAGTGTTTTTTCAAAGCTTCCAGAGTAATTTTGATATTAGACAATATATGACAATAGAAGAATAATATAACCCCCCAGAAAAACGTTTTGGACAAAAATGAATCATCCAATAAAAAGCTCAGTGAGCAGCACTGCAGCTCTTCCCTGATAATGTATAACTTCCTGCTCTCTCCAAACAGCAGATGATTTGAACATCCTCCAGATGTCAAATATGGGATTCGATACCTGTTTTTTCCAGTTTTGTATTTTTTTACTTCTCATTTTTCAAATAAGAAATAAAATTAATGGTGTTTTTGTTTTCATGCTTTGGCATATGGATTAATGCGGAGGTTAATATACCAAAGGTTGGATTCTTTTTCCCAATTACTTGGTTGCACGTCGTTTTTTCAGGAAATTTGAGTAAACGGGGCTGGAAATATCTATACCACATCTGTCAGATAAAACTGGCAGAAGTGTAACAGGTACTTTTTTACCACGCAGGGCTCAGAGGTTCTATTGGATTGAGGAAGGTTTGACTGCAAAGTCTGAATGCAGGTTGACAGATTCTTGAGCTCGTAGCTAAAGTTTAGATTTAAATAATGGTTCATATTGTTTTCTTTTTCTTAGGACCTGACTAAGAGGTTCAATAGACTATTCAGTTTATTTTGTAAACAAGTCTTTAGTCTGTTGTTGTAGCAGAAGTCCAAACCAATGGATTAAATGAAATTAAAGCAGGCTTGGATGATTTTATAGCAGCAGAAAGTCGTATGGTTTGCTTTTTTATATGCAATTAGCTGACAGGCATCTCCTTTATTATCACTAGGTGTGTTTACATGGACATGAGTACAGAGAATAAAAAGTTGATCTCAATAAATGCGTCATATAAATACACCAATCAGAAGATTGAGATCAGCTTCGGCTCAGTCAGAATTAAACAGGTTGGGTCTATTCAGAACAGTCAGAACCAGCACTACTTTTTTATTTTCTTGTTCTCAGTTTATCAGGGGTTATTTATGGAGATCTGGCAGACCTGTGCATGTCATAGTTCCTCTTTCCTGATTAAAGCTGATACAACAAAAGAGACAGGATTATAATGACGATGTCTAAATGTTGTTCCAGTATTTTTTATGATCTTAATTGTTGCTGATGTTTGATATTATCGTTGTGCACTTATCTGGTAAAGCTGTTTGGCGTGCTTCTTTCTTTCACACTTATATCGTTGACATTCATGCCTTTCCTTATTCTCAGAATAAACCGGGACGGCAGCTGAAGCACGTCTCTCTTTTAAGTGATGAACTCTCTGCAGACATGTTTAAATTCCAGGAATTTCATAACCTGTGTAATGTGAATGTAATATTTCAAGTTTGTTTCAGTTTTTCCCTTCCTGTTCCTTCTTGCAGCTCTCTGTCACTGTGTTTTTCCTCTCGCTGGGAAATGTTGTCGGTCCGTGGAGGAACTTGTTGACCCAGCTTTGACTTTCCTCTCAGAGCGCACTGAAAAACAATCCACAGGCTGTCGGGTTTATGCAACAGTTCTGGATTGCTGTTAGTGGTTAACCAATAATGGAAATCATTTATTATTTTAATAAACTGCCTTGCTTTGTCATATCTGTAATCTTCACTAAAAGTTGAGGATACTTAAGTCAAGCTGTCCTGTTTCTATTCAATCAGCAGAACGTTCTTAATTTGGGACCAAGACAAAGACCAGCAACAAGTCAATAATAATAATTACTATAATAGTAGCAGTAGTAATAATAACCCTCCAATTTACACTGTGTCCACCTCAGCTGCAAACTCCACAGCAAATCTGGAGCTACCATGATCATAAGAGCATTTAAACTACTCCGCATGCCAGCAGACGGTCATTTGGTCAACCTTGACTTGATTCTGTTTTTTATGGACACCTTAGCCAGACTGCAGCCACTTTACAGAAATCACATGGATTGCACCAACAGGAAACCTAAAGGTGCACAGTCACGTCATTTGACATTTTTCATATTTATATGCCAGTAGTTCACTCTATTTGAATGGAAATCTTTCCCTAACGAAACAGCTGCGCCCTGCTTGTGTATCATTTGTTATTTTTGTGTTATAGGTTTTATTTATTGCTCAGTTTGTTAGAAAATAAAGCCCTTAGTGTATATTTACAGTAAAAAGAAGGTAAGTGTGCAGTGGGTAAACAAGGAAGTAGCCTATCGTGGCTAAGCCAGTTAGCACATCCAAGAAAATTGTGAAAATGATTGAAATGAAAGATCCAATGTGAAAGAAACACAAATATTGATTCTAAAAGGGATAAGACTGGAAATATGCTGAGAAGTATGTTTGTGTTCACCTAAGCAGGAGCTAAAGATTGGTTATCTTGATGCTGTGTCCTTGTTTTGTTTGGTAGAAACGTTTTTCTTTTCCTTGATGTTCTGATTGGAGGTTCTAAGGAGAATTTACCAGAACTTAGAGTTGCTGTAGATCGTTGCTGTTTGTTTAATTAATATTGGTTGGTCTTCAACCATACCAAGCTATTGCTTTGCTGCAAGGCAAACCTTTGGAGTTAACCAAAAAGCTATGCTAATGCTAGCTTGTTTCTTTCCTGTTTTGATAAGACTTGTTGGTTCTTAGACTTGTAGTTGATTCTTTGTGGATCCTTCTTAAACAAAGAAATGTTGCTTTCAAAGGTTTCCCCATCCAGTAGTGATGAGAAAAGAAAAACTTTTAAACCAATAGTTTTAATATCAGTTTAAAGGGTGAAGCTAAAGTATATTCCTTTCTTTTCACAATGAATTCTTTACTACATTTTTTTACATATTTTCCATGACAGCCAAATCATAGCTTATTTTTTAACCCACTGTAGAAAAATAAACCAGAATGAATCACAAATGTAAAACCTCTTTATCTGTCATCTATTTTTTTTTTAACTACTAATCCATTTCTGTAACTCCAAGGTAACAGTCCTGTGGGTTTTAAGATAAATTGACGCCAGAATTATGTTGAATCTAATTTGTATCACTAAATGGGAGACGTGTCATAGCTTACACCTTATCCTCAGCCGCTGCCCTGCTCGAGAAATTAGACAATATAATCGATTGTAGTGTCTTTCTTTGTGATTCAGGGAAACAATTTTCCTGCTCCATTTGTCAGCCCTACACTCCAGTTGGTTGTGCCTCGGGCATTTTAAACTGCTCTCTGAACTAAACCTGAAGGATCTTTAATGTGACAGTCTGATGTCCTAAAAACCTTTTTAAATCTCTGCTTTTATTCATTTCTTGTAATCTTGACCCCAGCGCGTTTTTAGTTTCATGTAAAGTAGACTGAGATCCTTTCCTTTAGCCCTCAGGGATTTGACATCCCGGTGAGTTTTCTTCTGTTGTACCAGCTTTTCTTGAAAGAGGAGTGAAACAGGAAACTGTAATGTTGGGTGATATAAGACAGAAGACGCGGTTCAGTAAATAATACATTGTTTTCATCACATACAGGTTTCAGGTTAAACAGTGAAGTAATAATTACCTCAGATTATAGATTTACTGGATGAGGAAGGATTACAGCATTGTGCAAAATGATGAGATCATTTTAACGTAGCAGTTAAGTGTTTTTAACAAGAAAATGACTCATTTTGCATTTCCAAAAACAAGTATGGGACTTTTTTGGTCTTTCTTCTGTTTTTTTTATTTATTTTTTTTTTTTTTTTGCGTGAGCTCAAGTAACTATATATATATATATATATATATATATATATATTTTATTGCCGAACTAATAGTGAATATTGAATAAGCTGTTATTTATGAGAAGCTGTTTTTAAGAAGGCACCAGCACAGTATAAAATACTAATTTTTCACTATTTCTACAACCATAGTTAAAAATAGCTCTCTGAGAAATGTGTTACCGGTATTTTGAGAATGCTGCGGTTCTGACTGGATTTTCAATGGTAGCTGGTAAACATGTTGAATAAAGAAAATGCCGTAAAGCTCTGGTATTAATATGTTCATTTTCAAGAACAATGTATACCTTGGTCATATTTGGACCTGGATCACATAAATACCCAAAATCATTTAAGACTTGTCAAATTAAAGCTTGATCTATGCGTCTATGCGTTTCGCAGTCAGATTTTCGACACTTTGCATCTTTGTTGCTACATGGAAAAATATAGTAAATAAGCATCATAGAAACAAACTGCTGTTGCTTGCGAAAGTTTAAACCAGTGTGTTTTCTTCTTCCTCATGTAGTGTAGGATTGTAAGCTTATGTTTTGTGCTTTAAATGCCGCCCTGGAGTTGCACAGAATATTAGGTACAAAGGGAAAAGCTGCATGGAGTATAAAAGCTGCAGCGATTGTGTCCACGTGTCTCATTTCCTCCTGGAATGTACATACTTCAAGCATAACTGAGCTTTAATTAGCTGTTTGGTCTAATCTACAAGAAACTTAAAGAAATGTGCAAAACTGCTCTAGAAACTTCCTTGTTTACATCCACTGACGCCCTTTGGGATTCTTACCATTCTGTTACTATATTTCCTGTTAATTTGTAACATGACTGTTATCCACAAGCTGAACTAATTCGTGTACAATTCATTGAATTTTAACCATTGTTTTTTTTTCTTTTTTTGGTTATAATAACATGTTTTACATCATAAAAATACATCATAAATACGAGACTAAAGTCGTATTACAAAAATAGTCCTATGTATACAACATTACAGTCATAACATTGTGAGATTAAATTCATCATTAAAACTACTTGTCTGTCATAAAGTTGCAACTCTAATATTATTATGACTTTATTCTCATAATATTATGGCTTAATAATCATATATCAAGTAATTGTAACAAGCAAATCTAGAACCAATCTATCGTAGATCTGCAAAAACATTAAATGCAATAAAAATGAGTCCCTTTAAATAAAAGTTAAAGTTGCTATGGAAGAACTCAGTGAACTGTTGGACGACTTCAGGCGAGGAAATATGCATGAGAAAGTTCTTTATATTCTACCGTGTTGGAGTTCTGTTGTAAAACCTGCAGTTTAATGCAGAAGATGACCTGTTTATAACTGTATATGTGTCCATGTAGAGTTTCAGTCTGTTCACCAGTAAAACAGTAAAACGACCCATCACGACAAAAGAAAAAAGCGTTATGGGAACTGAGGCCACAGCTAAATCCTTGTTAAATCCTTGTTTTTTTTCCCCTGCTTGTTATTGCCGGATGTAAATGATTTATAAGGGAGGAAAAAAGGTTGAGAAATAACTGTGTTTGCTGTGATTATGATCGGATTTTGATGGTTGTTGAGCTGATAAAGTCAATTTTAACTTATTGAAACTAGGGCTAAAACGATTGATCAGATGAATTGTGATTAATCGATTATTGAAATAATCATTAACTAATTTAGTAATCAAGTAATCGTTATCTGGAGTTTAGAGACTCTAAAGAAGAAGAAGAATTGAGTGCATTTGAGAGAAAAAAACAGTTTCCATTATCAATATGCTCTGCCTATAACTCCTTGAGTGAAAAAGTTTAAGATTAGATAGTTTAATCCTATTAAAATATCTAGTTTTTCTATCCGATTATAAATCGGTTAATCAAAAAAATAATCGACATAATAATCAATCGGCAAAATAATTGCAACGCTACACCAACATGTCCAGATATCCTCCAGGACGGCCGAAACAATTAATACCATTAATAATAGACAACTAATTCATTAATCAATTAATCGTTAACTGGAGCATATAAAAATATATAAATATTTTCCATTTAAGAGGAAGAAAATTTTCATCTGTCAATATCCTCTATCCAAGTTGAAAGTAAAAATTCTTCTTTAAGGAACGTCTTGCTATCTGATTACTAATTGAAAAAAAACAATTAACAGACAAATTGATTAGCAAAATAATCATTAGTTGCAGCCCTATCATCCAGGGTCATGGGAATCAGGTAAAAATGTTGATAAAACCATTTTATAATTCTCACATATTTATGCACAACTTTCGTAATCTTTACTGTTTTTACATAACCCTACCACCAAAGTACCAAAATCTCTTTTTCCTGATTAATGTAAAGTATGTTGGTCTCCTTTGAGCAGGAAATTTGATTTTTGTATCTTTAAAGCAGCTTAAGTGGTGTATTAAAGCTACCACTTTGTGTTTATTATTGTTTATTAATGTATTGCCTTTCCGTGTGAATACATCCGGTCAAAAAACAGGCTCTTATTTTTATTCAAAAAACACATTGTGGACCTTAACATGAAATGTCGAAGGAGATGATGCATTTAACCACTTCCTGACCATAATACCTGAACCAACATATTGCTCACATATAGATTTTTAATTGGGTAAATATTTTGTGTGTTGTTTTTTCAAAAAATGAGGCTTGTTATTCGAAGTTTAAATTGATGCACAGCTTTCAGTCTGTTTTCAGGAAAGCAAGAAAGAAAGATGTGGAAGCTATTTAACTGGGCTTGGCCTGAACTGACATGAAAGGTCTGAGGCGTGTCGGTTTGTTTGGAGAGTAATTGTAACTGAGACGCTGCTGTGTGCTGCCAAACTGTTAGGAAGCTGAGACCTGAGAGCCCCTCTGGGCTACTCAAGGACTCAAAGAGAAAGCGTGGCTTTGTCTCTGATCACTGCAGAATAAAAGGCCCAACCAGGTGTTGTTCTCCAGCAGCACTCGAAATCTACCCTGACGTGAGCTTGGCATACTTTATAATCACAGCCCTGTTGAGTTTAAGGACAGACACAAGCTGCGGGGTTTCTGTTTGCGTCAGAGAAACTCTGCTCCTTTAAGCAGCTTCCTTGGCTGTAAAAGAATATTGCAGAGAAGCTTCCAGCAAATGTGACCCGATGCTCACCTCCAAGTGAGACGTTATTCAGGAAATGTTTGGCTCCAGCTTTGGATCGTTCATGTCTGTTGTTGGGTGGAGTTTGGAATAGGAACTCGACCGTTCTCACAGGTTCCAAGTGGGGGCTTACAAAGTTAGGCAAAATAGGAAGTTTTTCTTTATTTTTTTCCAGGTCTGTATAACTAGGGAAAACGAATAAACAAATATAGAGAGATTTTAGGTTTTAGACATTTTTTTGTCCATGTATAGAGTTTGTCCCCTAGTTTGTTGCTATGTCCACGATGGCACAGGCAGAGGAAGACATCTCCTGTTTTTTGTATGAATTAGCTGTTTTTCACTGAAGGAACAAAGCACATGATCTTCTTAGAATATTTCTCATTAACCGGCTATATTTAGTGCCTCATTAACTTGCCACTGGTGTAAAATTGTGGATGTGTAACTGTGAAAAGCATTATTTTTCTCCTTGTATTCGTGCTTTGTTTGAGCTTCTCCCATGACTGCTCAGCTGAGCTCCACTAAAAGGACAAATCCGTCATAATCCTGTCAGGCATTCAGTGGAGCTGCAGCATAAAAGAAAAAAAAACATATGGGTTGCGGAGAGAAATTCAGTGGGAATAATTACAGTTTTAAAATCTGCAGGTTTGTCGCCGTCGGGGAAAGTTGTTGGGTCACAATAAGGTTTATAGCATGACTGAACTGCGTCTATTTATCACTGTGACCCACAGACCATTTCTTTAACATTTGGATTTCACCTTTGTTTGCTGTCAGTTTCCAGGATGGCATCTGTTTGGGTTCCCTAAACAAAAATCTTTCAGGCTTTTTGTTTTAAAATGTTTGTAAAAGCTACTTAAGATGTATGTTTGATAGTTTTTAAAAATTGCCCAGTTTACCTGCATAAAAGAAGCAAATGTTTCTTCCTATAGTCCATATGTTTGTACATAATAGAGCTGGCCAAATAAGTTGATTTAAAATATAATTGCAGTTTTAAGTCCACAGTTTTTAAATCACAGAGGGTTTGTTTACATTAGATCCACCAGGGCTAAGACATTAACCTTCTCACTCCAGCCCTTTAGGTGGCGATAGTGCGCCATACAGAAGGTAAGTGAAGAGTTTCAGCTGGTGTGCGAATTCATGCATGCTAGCAGATGTTAGCACTTCTCCACACAACACTAACAGTAAAGTCCTGATAAAAATGACTTTGGGAAAATAAGCTTCATGAAAATAATAAAACCCTGGAGTGAAACATTGACAAGTTTGTGGTTAATGCAAAGGAAAATTAAATTAAAATCACAATATTGGCTGCAAAGAACTCAAAATTTACATTTTTGGCTAAATTGTTCACCCTTAGGGTATCTATAACTGATCTTTGTTGTCAAAACTGCAAAAGTTAACCCTACATGTTTGGGGTTGGTCATTTAATGTTGATATTGAGCTTTTGAATTTTAGTAATGGTATAGAGCTACATTTAAAACAAGTTTTACTAATTAGCGGAAGGTAGTTTTTCAAATTTCAATAGTTGGTATTAAACTTTTAATGTCCGTTCTTGATATTCTCTCTAAAAACCCTGTTTTTATTTCTGTTTTGTTGTAGAGTTAATTAAGCATGGAGGTGTGGAACAGCTAAAACGTAGGTGCTGAAGGTGTGGATCGATCGAAAGGCGGCACCAGGAGACAGAGCTGAAAGCTTTCAAAGACTGCGGACTCGTTTAAAGGCACAGCAGATGGGCGAGACGGAGGATGAGCGAACGGCTCAGGCCAGTCAGCTCTTTGAGAACTTCGTCCAGGCGTCGACATGTAAAGGAACCCTGCAGGCCTTCAGCATCCTCTGCAGGCAGCTCCAGCTGGATCCTTTGGACCACTGCAACTTCTACAGCTCCCTTAAGGCAGCCGTCAGCTCCTGGAAGGTCAAAGCCTTGTGGACAAAATTAGACAAACGGGCAGAGCAGAAAGTTTACAATCAGAATAAAGCTTGCAAAGGAACAAGGGTAAGAATCTTCCTGAAGAATGATCAGAAACTCAGATTTTTTTATTTTGAAATGGGTTAAACTGGTTCAGTCAGAGTGTATGTTTATTTGTATTTTTCATTTGTTAAGGCTTTGTTAAAGGTAAAGTAAGAAGTTTATTTGTTCATAAAAATTATTCACTTCAAACAATTACCGATAACATCCACTTAGAGGGTGTTTCCTTCAGTAAAGGACGATTCTGTTCATTCTTTAGCAGAGCATCACTGATATTTGCAAAAGAAGTAATGCTGGAGTGAAGGCAGGATAGAGCAGAAACATGAATCATAAGTTATTTTTACTGTTTTATCTACAAGTATGCAGAACACAAGTTTATAATAGAAAAAGAGCAATGAAAGTTAGTAAACTTAACTGTAAGAAATAAGGAAGAACAATTTGGAAACCAAGATCTCTTGGTAAATCATGTCCTGCATTTTCCGACCTCGTATTTATGGTTTAAGCAGGACATTCTGCGTTGTCGGAAAAACTTCATATCTAAAGGAAAAGATAAGAGGCGACAGAAGGGAGGGGGAAATAGGCCAGAGACTTGCAGAGAGGAGATTAAGCCAGAAGGGTTGGGCAGAGAGGGCCAGCCAAAAATAACAGCTCAGCTATTATTCCAGACATTTCTTGTGGAAATACGAATATTTGGAGGAAGATGATGGACTTGCAGCTAGGCGGATGTTCGCTGTAACAAAATCCTAAACCCAAAGGAAGGAGCAACTTTTTTCCTAACTTCCTGTGACTTGGTTGTCTCCATATTTGGCAGTTTTTCATGCAAGAAGGGTTAATGTGCATCAATAATGCTCTCCAAAAAACTGAAACTTTGCAATCTAAAAAAAAAAAAATCTTTGGATTAAAAATTAGATGTTGACTGTTTGGAAATCGCTCTTTTTTTCCCCCCTACATAATGTGTCGGTGCCCTTTTTGTTTCACTTTATTATTAAACTCGGACTCTTATCCACTCTGACAGTGTGACTTCACACTCATTATGTTTTTATTGTGGCTGGGAAAAACCTATTTACTGGAAAAAGGTTAAATCACTGTATACTAAAGGAGAAGATGTACTAACTCTGCTAAGTGAAATGATAATGGTTTCTATTAACCTGTTTTGCAATTGGGATTTTGTGACCAAAGGTACCTCAGTTTAGATTTGCTCTTTTACAAACAGAGTTCTTTCAAGTTTCATTTCTACATTTTACTCTTCTTTAGACTCAGATGACCAGATTTGGATATATTTAAAATGCAAATTTAGAGGGTTATGACAGAACATTCTGGAGACCAGGGTCTAGATATTGAATGGACAGACTGACGGATGAAACAAAAACTGATAAATGGAAGAATGTCAAGATGGATGAGAACTGGGTGGATGAAGAGATTGATTGATGATTCAATGGATGCACAGCATGGATGAAAAAAGAATAAAAATAGCAAAAAAATCAGTGCGTCTTTTGTCTGTTATACGCAGTATAACCCATTTTAGGTTATCCACATTACATGGGCTCATTCACCATCACGATCAAACTTTGGAGGAAAGGAGAAATAATTGGATATGCACAGAGAATGCATAGTCAAAATCCTGAAGGCTAAAAATGTAAAATATTATAAAAGAAGGTGCTTGAAGGAGAAATGTGTAACGCTACATTTAGAAATGTGTTTTTTATTGTCAAATACTCATAAAATTCAAATAATCCAGTTTGGCATGTTTGGTCCTAATTTGGATCAGTTGTGCCGAATGGACCTTTTACAGACAAATAACGTCACAGTTTCACAATCCGTATAACTTCCGATCTTAAATGTTACAGAGTTGTTGTCCAAAACTTGATCAACAAGTAATTTGGGTTGGAGAGGTCAACCATGAATTATACCCAAAATATACAATATAAAAAATTTGGGGGATGTTTGAAGCTACATAACTTAAGTTGTGTAAAACTTAGAGTTTGTACACATATCTGCAGAAACTAGAAGAAGTTAGCTTTCAAATGAGATGAATCACAAGATTTATTATATTATTTTACTGGCCAATGACATTTGGATTTGCAATTTGTGGACAAGCTGTAAAAAGGTTGGAGCTCAGGGGTTAATCCTGGAGATGTTCTTTAGGTGATAGAAGGCCGACTTATTTCCTGTCTTTAGAGCCTCTGAAGGTTCCGGTCTGAGTCCATCACTACACGCTGATTTAGAGCAAAATTCCTGGTTTCTAGTTAAACAGAGTTGGGTACAAACTTTTAAATCTTTTGGTCTAAAAACTATTACTTTAGTTTGGTTTTATTTTTTATTCAGCCAAAAAAAAGGTTTTAGCACATCCATACATTGATTTTATGTATTTCTTTTCTCTAAGCGTTTACCCAATGAGTTCATAGTCACCTGGTGACATGGCTATATAAAGCTGTGTCCTGTCTGCTGCTACACTGAATGGATTTAATGTTTTTCAGTTGATATTCAACGTTTTACACTTAAAAGTTAAAGGTTAAAACCATTGGATACAAATAGGATCTGGTTTGCCTGTATAAGTGTTTATATATTCCCTCCCTCCCAGTGTCTGATCATCGGCAGTGGGCCCTGCGGTCTGCGGACGGCCATCGAGTTGGCTCTGCTCGGCTGCAAAGTGGTGGTGATTGAGAAGAGGGACACTTTCTCCAGAAACAACGTGCTCCACCTCTGGCCTTACACCATTCACGACCTCAGGGCGCTCGGTGCCAAGAAGTTCTACGGGAAGTTCTGCGCTGGCGCCATTGACCATATCAGTAAGTTTGCTGTCTGCTGTTTCTTTACTTTGGGGCCACGAATAGAGCTGTTCTGAAGTAGGTTATAAAGAAAAAAACAAAACATGAAATATAGGTAATCAACATTGTAGTTATAGGTTGTTTTTCTTCCTGTGCTTCGATTTGTTCTTCTCACCTTTACTTTTAAAATCTACATCCATAACGCTGTTCAACAAGTGTTTGATATCAGAGATGCATTTCCAGACAAAGTTAATTAAAATGGTCTCTCTCTGTTTGTCCTGTTCTCATAGATGTTTGTTTTTCTCAAATTTTACCTTCTACTGTAGATCAGATGTTTCTATTAATATTATTTTTGAAAATAGCAGATTTTAAACTCCAGCATTTGGTCTTAAGGAGCCAGAGCTTTGATGAAATGGTTTGGATCAGGAGGCTTGAGCTTCACTGCACTGCATGCTTAGTGTACAGTCTCTGCTGAATCAAAGTATCCCCACAGCATGATGCTGCCACCACAGGAATTGTACAGTTTCAGTTTTCTAGCCAGCACCTGCATGAGGGCTGACATGTTTGTGCAGCGCTTTCTTCCACAGGTTTGCAGAACGTCAACCTAAAATAAAACTAGGGGGATTTTATAGCTTCCTTTCGTTAATGGATTCATTCTTGTGCTCTTGGATAAATGTCAGACATGCATTTTCTGCACATCCAACAGCTGTTCTATCAATAGACTCTCCCTGCTTCTCCTTCAGAGTTGCCTTTGGTGTTTTTATGACCGATGCTCCCTTTGTGTATTTAGATGGGCGGCCATATCTGGTGGCATTTGCAGTTGCAGTTGGCTATTTCAAAGCGATGTTCAGATATAACCTGACCCTGCTTTCCACTTCTCATCAACTTTATCTTTCATCTTTTTGCTGTGTGTGTTTGTTTTCAACATGTTTGTTCATTAATGTTCTCTGTGAGAACCTCACAGAACAGCTGAATGAATACCAAGATTAAATTACACAGCAGCAAACTTCTAACGGCACTTCTTAGGACTGAGATTTTTATGTATAAGTTTTAAGATGGCTGAGAAAAATGCACTCCACATTTTCACGTTGTATTTACAAAATGTAAACTATATTTTATTCCACTTAAGAATTTTGCACAAACGAGGCCTCTTCTTAGTGCTTTTTTTTACCCCGTCCAGGTATTCGCCAGCTGCAGCTGATGCTGCTGAAAGTCAGCCTGATCCTGGGAGTGGAGATTCACGTCAATGTGGAGTTTGTTCAACTGCTGGACCCTCCAGAGCAGCAAAATGAAGATGGTGAGTCAGCAAAGTTGGATTTGCCCTCAGTGGTGGTTCTAGACCGGTTGTACCAGGGGGCAGAGTGGGGTGGGGGGGTTCCTCTGTACCACCTTTTTATGGGGTTACAGAGGAACCGAAAAAGACAGCAAATTAGTTAATCATTTAATGCTAATGATTCCTTTTTAGTTGGTTAACATTGTGACGTATTCCTTTTGGCAAACGGGAGGCAGAAAATCTCAGGAGCTCTTTGACAACGGTATCTACAACGGCTGTAGAAAATCTGATTTTATCTTGGGTTGGTTTGCTTTCCAGGACCAGGATAGTTATTTAAAAAAGGGAAATAAACTGGACGGAACCAGATTGGTCGACTTGTAAAGACTCGAACATTTTGGATAGACTTTGTGACAGAATTAGCTCTGGTTGAGGGGCCTGACAGCTACAGCTAGCTGACTGAAAAGCATGTGTAGTAAAGAAAAAAAATCCACATTTCTACCTAGCTCTGCAAAGGATATGAAAACCCCAGTTAATACCAAAGAAGGACAATATTTTATTTACTCTAACTTAGCTGCTCCGTAGTGTCGGCTGCATGAGAGCATGTTTGATGATCATTACTATCCTCTCACTTTATTGCATTCAACCACAGCTACCGTCTTTTTTTTTTTTTTTTTTTTTTTTTTTTTTCTTCGTCTGGCATTAGCAGCTGGTATGGGATAAAATGTTAAATTATCCAGCCGACCCTGTGCTGGTCTTTCAGCAGATTTACGCGACGATGTAACCGATGACAACAAAATGGGCCTATATGGATATAAAGTCACTGACCACTCTAGAAACCCTGACCTAGGAGATGAAAACTTTGATCCCATCGCAATGCGGCTGAAGCTAATAGTACAAAACCGTAATATTCCTTGTGAATGTAAGCCTGTAAACTAAAAAAAGTTACATTTCTCCAAATGAACAATGAGTTACAGTCTATGTGTCAATGCATTTCGTCATATGAAACTAGTTTAGTTAATAATAAGCTTGCAGTGTTTTTTTTATTTTATGTAAAGGATAAAGGATAAATGCAGTGTGTACAAGAATATAATATTAATAGTTCTATATTTGGGTATAGTGCAGAATTATGGTGAATGGACAATTGGGATATTTTATTAATTGATGCATAAATGTGCAGTAAGTTTAGTAAAGCTCTGCTAATGTGTATATGAATTAGATTACTGTACTTAATGTGTTTATGCTGTAAAGGGATTTTTTGGTTTATGATATTATGTTTGTGGTAAGTACAGTGTGTGTAGAATTATTAGGAAATAAGTATTTTAATCACATCATCCTTTTCATACATGTTGTTCTACTCCAAGCTGTATTAGCTTTAAAGCTAACGGCCAATGAAGTAAATCAGGTGATGTAATGAGAAGGAGTGTGGTAGAATGACATCAATGCCCTATATAAGGTGTGCTTAATTATTAGGCAGCTTCCTTTCCTTTGGGAAAATGGGTCAGAATGGAGATTTGATGGACTCTGACAAGTCAAAAACTGGGAGATGTCTTTAAGAGGGATGCAGCAATCTTGAAAATGCCAAACTTTTGAAGCATGATCACCGAACAATCAAGCGTTTCATGGTACATAGACAACAGGGTCACAAGAAGCATGTTGGGGAGAAAAAATAGGCAAAAAAAAATACCTGCCCATGAATTGAGGAAAATCAAGCGTCGGCCTCTGTCTAGAACCAATCATGCTTCCACGATAGAAATAAACAGAAATGAACAGAAAAAACAGGCTTTTCTACAAATTTTATTCAGACTTTCATAGTAATAAAAATAAGAAGTTGCCTCAACATGACGTTTAGGACGTCTGTTTTGTCTCAACCTAGGTTCTTAACGTGTGTTTGTGTGTAAACAATGTTTGAAAGGTTCATGACCAGCAGGGACTCTATGACACTTGCTTGCATATCTCTTCTATATAAGGAACTCTTCCATCATGTCACGTATGTTGAAATTAATAGATATGTTCCTGTACAGTGGAAAGCTATTGTTAGACTCCTGTGTTTTCCAAAGTAAATCCTGTGAGAGGGTCACACTTTAATGGTTCAGAGAACACAAAAGACCAGTTTGCTTTATATTTTTCTTATCGATGTCCAATTAATCTACTTTTAGGAAAACATCCATGTAATCCACGATTGATGTGTTTTATTTAGGGCCTGGGTGGCGAGCAGAACTCCGGCCATCCAACCATCCTGTCTCTGATTTCGACTTTGATGTGGTGATTGGTGCAGATGGCCGCAGAAGCACTTTGAATGGTGAGGACTGACCTTCACTGGGACCTGTGGAAGTATTGTTGGGATGCAAGTGGTGTCGGTTGTTGACAGCTGGTCCAACGTGAGACACAGAGAGAGTTTTGTCAATGACCCACATTGAGGGAAGTGTTTCTGGCACTGAAGGGTTTCCTGCCGACATAGTTTCAAGTGACAGCTTTCTCTGTGGTTCATCTTTAAGTTCTCTGTCCAGGAATAATAATCAAGTTTTATGTTCCTGGTTAAAGGATTCACTAATCTCAATAATAATTGAGGTACCTGTTCTAAGGTTTAAAATAATATCTGGCTTCCCTTTGCAGTTATACAAGCTTACATAGTCAAAAATCTTCTTCTAGAAATGCTTTTCTTAAGGAAAAGGGCTTTTTTAGGAGAATAATTAACCATTTTTCCAGTAATTAATTTCTGAGGTCAAACACAAGGAGGCCTGGCTCACAGTCTGTGCTCTAATTCATCCTAGAAGTGTTCAAACGGGGAGAGGTCAAGGGATTTGCTCTGGCTCATCAATATTTCCAACTCAAACTTGCTAAATAAGGTCTTTATCCAGCTTTTTTCTTATGGTATACAGTCATGGTGGACAATGTTAAACAATAAGATAAAAAGAAATGCATCAAGAACAGAAAGAGGGACTTTTTACTGGAAGAACAGGGAAATGCAGCCAGTCTCATTTATGCGCATACAAAGGCTGCCTGATACTTATTCACTTTCCTCCGTTCTATAAAAAACCTTCTTTATGTGAAAACATACGGTACTTCATGCAGACTCTAACCAATCCTTGTGTGTCTGTGTTGGAGCCTCTCCTGGATCAATATCTGGGACCTCTGTCACTCCTGTAGACTCAGATAAATTGTTACAGACAGGCTGACAGGTGATATGGTTCTGGTATTAGCCAGGCCCGCTTAACATTTAAGCACTCTGAGAGGAAGATTTCTTGGCCCATTTAGGAGTTCTTCTCCAATCTCGTATCTGTTGGGTCCCACAGGCAAAAAGAGGGAAGGTAACAGTCTCACCGTCTTTATAATAAACACTGTAGGGGGGGCACCACATGTCTCTGTGATGTGACTCTGTGGGAATGTTTTTCTGAGGGTCTGCAGCCAAGTTTGTAGAAACCTTTCTGGTTTTCATAATTTCTTTTATTTGCTTTTGCTTTTATGAAAGCACAAAAAGTCGACTGAATATTCAGTAGTAAGCTGGCATTCTGTTATGGCTGCAATGTTTTCAGAGGCAGTCTGCATCCCTACATCATGTGTTTCATACACTTAGGCCATGAAAGGATTAGAAAACTGGAGAAAGCAATGATTAAGTAGGGTGAGTGAATATTTTTGGCCTTTGTGATTCCTGGTAACTGTTCATTTATTTGCCTCATTAGTGGTCTGAAAAGTTATGCATGGATTAAATAGACACAAGTGTGACTTATTTAAGGTGCCCTTGGATTCTTTGCCTTCTAATTACTCGTTCTTTTTTGGCAGGTTTCAGTCGCAAAGAGTTCAGAGGGAAGTTGGCCATTGCCATAACAGCCAACTTTGTTAACAGAAACACCACAGCAGAGGCCAAAGTCGAGGAAATAAGTGGCGTTGCTTTCATCTTCAACCAGAAGTTCTTTCTTGAACTTAAAGAGGAGACAGGTGAAGATGAAAAAAGATTGTGTCCTATTTCTAGGTGATTTATATAAATAGCTCTAAAGGGATCTGTGCTGAACAAAATGATCCAATTTTCAGGAATTGACCTGGAAAACATTGTTTACTACAAGGACAATACCCACTACTTTGTGATGACTGCAAAGAAACAGAGTCTGCTGGACAAGGGGGTCATCATCAATGTAAGTTATTACACAAACTGTTATGTCAATGTCAATGTCAATGTCATTGACACAAACTGTTGGATTAAGATTCTTTATCAGCCATTCCTGTCACCAGCTACATTAACATGGACATAAGTAATTAGAATAAATGGCCGATCAGATTAAAAATGTGTCCTGTAAACATGATTGTTGTAATACTCTGATTGGATTTGGCAGGATTGGGATAAAATTGTAATCTTACTGAGATGAGTAGTTCATGCTGACTGGAAATCTAGTCGGCATGCATGTAAACATGCATGTAAGGATTAAGTAATTGTGAATGAGAAGCTAAGCTGAGTATTACAGGACATTTTATGTCCGACTATCTGTTTTATTCTAGTTACTTATGTTCATATAAACGGTCCCATCCTATTAGCGGTTTAAGTGCAAACAGATTTTAATCTGTTTGTGTATGTACACAGAGCTAATGACTAAAAAAAAGTATGCCAAAACACTTTGACTGATTTTTTTTTTCTTTCTTTTTGTCCATAGTCTGATTTTTATAACATTTTTGTTTTAGACACTGAATGTGCAAATTCTCCTTCTCAAAAAAATGAGTGATCTGAAATGTTCATCATTAGCTCATTTCAGCTATGAGAAAATGTTCTATGGGCTTAAGATCTGCAGACCAGCTAGGCCACTTTAGGACCTTAACATGTTTTTTACAGCCTCTCCTTCATTGTCTTAGTGATGCGTTTAGGATCATTGTCCTGCTAGAACACCCAGCCATGTTCCATCTTCAATGGTCTCACTGATGGAAGGAGTTTCTTCTGATACACGGCCTCCTTCATTCTTCTTTTAAGACGGATCAGTCATCATTTCCTTTTTGCAGAAAAACAACCCCAAAGCATGATGTCTCCACCCCCATGCTTTACAGTAGTCATGGTGTTCCTGGGATGCAACTTTTACAACTCGTTTGCGACAGTGGCGTCGGATGCAAGGGTTTGCCCTATAATTGAAAGGTTGGCGGTTCAAGCCTCGGCTCTGGCTTTCAGTGTCGTTGTGTCCTTGGGCGAGACACTTCACCTGCATTGCCTACTGATGGTGGTCAGAGGGCCTGGTGGCAGCCTTGCAGCCTTGCTTCTGTCAGTGAGCCCCCTTGAAGTATTTTTTAGCTCTGGATCAGTTGGAACAAATTGGAAAACATTTTCCTGTCATATTAGATGAGTTTTATTGATCTCACAGCGGAGAAATTCACATGTCACATACTGGCAAAGTAGATAAGAAGGTGCAAA
>JAUZNJ010083374.1:0-23589 GCA_034780135.1 Jordanella pulchra | reverse complement strand
TCTATCTATCTATCTATCTATCTATCTATCTATCTATCTATCTATCTATCTATCTATCTATCTATCTATCTATCTGGCTGAGCAAAGTCTCATGTAGACAAAAAGCACATTTTAGCAATGTAAACACCGGTTAAAAGATAAAATAATGCTGTCACTATGCAGATTAGGTGCTGAAAAAGTCACTTCATCTGAACTTTGAGCAAAAAAAATTTTTATCTGCCTCACATCACGGTTTGGCTTACTGGACAGACAGGGACAGTCAAGGTAAGTATTTCCCAGAGGGGCTGGATAATCATTTCTTATGTAATAGATCTTTTGATCTACTTATTTCAACAAAACGTATAGATCGTAGACGTCTATAGTTTCTGTTTCAGAAACATGTTTGGTCTTGCAGCTTTTCAGTTTCAAAGCATTTCAATGAAAAGCTTGGTTGTAGTGTAATGGGTTTTGAAAAGCTGCATTTTTGGCTCAGTTAGATTATTATTGCCATTACAGCTAAATTCGGCAGCTGATTTTGTAACAGGAGAGCATGCTGGAAATGCTGATGAGTGGAAATACATTCTTCATCACTTCCTCCTATACACATCATTAAGTAGAGAAGTTTTAAAAGTGTTTTAACCTAACCCAGTAAAAAGAAGTACATGGTACCATGCCCCCCTACCCCTTGTTCCACACTCAATATGAGATTATGTGTATGCATATATTGAAGAGAAACAGTAAGACTATGAGAAGATGCAACCTTTTTAAAATCCAGTTATCTAAAATGCATTGCTTTTGTTGTTGTCCTTCATAGTTGCCCTAACTATACTAGCAAGGTTTAGAGATTGGGAGATTTTGTTTACTTTGTGGCTAAAAATGCAAGTTATGAAATTTTAAATTAGCTAATCTTTAAAAATATGAAGGATTTAGAATTACAGGATCTAGTTTGTTTTTGTTTTTTCTTTGTTTTTTTTTTCCATAAACCAAATTCCATGTTCTAAATAAGTAAATACATCTATGAATTGTTATTTCTCCACCCAGCCAACCCTTACAAAACATTCTGGTGTCCCTGGCCAGAAGGGTGAAAGTTTGTAGCAAAAAGGTTGTTTCCTTTTTAATTGAGATATAAACACAGCTTTAGCATATAGAAAAGCAACTCCCGATTACTTCTATGCTAAAGGTTTCAGAAATAACTGTGAGGGCCATTTCAGATCAGTTATTTTCAGCATGGTTTAAAGTCAGCTCTACTAACTGCAATGAAGAATCTGCTAAATCAAAAGCAGAGGTCATTTTTTAGATAGAATGAACACAACCTTGAATACACTAATTAGAATGTGTCTTTTAAGGGGGTATAAGAAGCAAAAAGTTATGCTTAGCTGTTTCTGACTGTCTTTTAAGAATTCATAGATATCACTTTAGTAGTCATGTTTGGACAGTTCAGTCAGTAATTGTGGACTTTGATGCTTTTCCCTTTAGACAATAAGCCAGATATGCCCCGGCATAGCCCAGGACTCTGCACAGGCCGGAGTATTAACATAAAGCATTGGTAAATGCTTTCTGAATGCAAAACATGACTTTTAAAATAAAATAGTTTTAAAAACGGTCCCATGAAGACCATCGGCGTGCATTTGGAGCGCCATCTACAGATAAAAAAAAACACTTCTCCAGATGTGGACACATCTGCCTTGTTCAATATGCCTCTTGGTGCTGCTTCAGTGTATAGAATCCTCAATTTTAAAGATAGATAAGTTGATGATTATACTATAGTGCAGGTGCAGCATTTAAAAGTTTCATGATTGTACAGTGAGGACAGAAAAAAACAACATTGTTTTACCCCACATAAGAAGGCGTTTAACTTTTTTTTAATTATTATTGTCAATTTTTTAATCTCTGATTTATTTATAAAACCCTAAAACTGTTTAATAAAATCACGCACAAGCAGTTTTGTACCTCCAGCATGAACTCTTACCCGGGTGCTCTGCACACATTCCTGCCTTTAGTGTTGAGTTCTTGGCTGGAAACGGAGAAGAAGAAAAGACAAAGCACCGCTACGGCATTAAAATAGTTCTTCATTTCCATTGTAAGAGCAGCAGCATCATAAAAAAGACGCCGCTCTCACTCCACATCTCCCTTTCTCTAGCTCTGTTTAACAGCGATGTTTCACTTCTCCTTCCTCCACTTCTGTTTCTTTCATAATCCAGACGTGGTCACAGGGAATACTTAAAAAAAAAAAAAACTTTAAATCCTCGGTCTTTAGGTGTCCCAGCACCTAAGACGCAGCAAAACCCAGGAATCCCAGCGATAGTTTCAATGATATAGAGAAAAGACACAAAGTCCAAACTTTACAATCTGTTCGTTTTCTTGATGCTTCTTCTGAGTGTAGTTTATTCCAATGGTCCTGCAAAATGCCATAAACCTAACGGACTCAGAACATTCCCTATGAAGAGAAAAAAAATCCCCTGGAAGGATGTTTAGATTGTTGTTAAACTTTTTCCTTTTTTTTCAAACTAAATCCAACAGATGATCTCTGGTTTATTCTCCATGGGAAAAGCGCCCAATCCGTAACTTTGGTCCTTCTCTTGCTCTCAGGAGTGGCAGAAGGGAAATTCCTGATTTGTTACTCTATCTTTGGCTTATGCGCCATGCCTCCGCCACCAAAATTTACATAGGCCTGCATGCTACAAGGACGCAACGTGGTCCGCTCCAGTGGCACGCGCGTACAGCACAAAGGCTCAATGAAAAAACAATAGAATATCATAATATGAATTATTATGTTATATTAGGATATTATTATGTTAAGATCTTTATTGTTGTTACAGGCCTTTACTTATGTTCTTTAAACGTTTCACGAATACGCATTGTTCCAATATTGGGTATAATAAACAATCTTAATTAACTTTTTTTATAATATATCTAGTGACCTGTAAAAAACTGAAAACTTTCTCAGCAGATCATAATGTAGAAAAAGGGGTCTTTGTGTGGCCCAGAAAGAGACAATAGCATTTCAAATGGTACAATAGCTCCCCCCTCAGGAACAAATCATACTGACACATGGCTCTTCCACTTTTACTGTGACTAAATGTGTACGGCCTGTCCTTCAAAAGAACATTTCATCCTATTACGTCTGCATATTAAAATAAATTGGATTAGAATTTATTTATCAGAAAACCTTCATATTTATTAATGAAAAAAGGAATGTCGTATTTTTCCTTCATATATTTTTAGAAATGGGAATCTAAAGTGTGGCATGGATTTGCTTTTAGCCCATCAAGTCACTATTTTGCTGAGCTCCAAGATGTTTGGATTATGTCTCTACCAATTTCTGCATCAACTCAAGACTACTACTGTCTTCATTTAAAATACTGCAAACTTGCAGCAAGTAGATAGTCAACTGTAAAAAGCAATTTTCAGCAGCAAACATTTACTTTGACATAAGTCTGGAGTTTTACTTTACCTTTCTAATACTTGAATCTAAATCTATGCATTTGAGCTCAGGCTTTAGTTTTTGGGTTGATGTTCTTCTAAATCTACTGTACTTGTACACCCCAACCTTAAGTCTTCCCCTGAGAGGATATTGGTGTCTTACAGGTTTTTTTTCTTAAATGTCACCTTTTATTTTGCCAAAACTACTAAAGGCAAGAGTTCAGATCTTTTGAAAAATACCATATTCTTCCAGGTTTGCTGTGTTCCCTACATGGCTTATGGCAAACTGCAATCATCGCTTACGTTTTTTTCTCTAAACAATGGTTTCCTTTTGCCAGTGTTCAAGAGAACAGCACCAACAATTGTAAATACTAAAGCTGTGGATCTTTTTCAGATTCTGCAATGTTAAAAGGCTCCATTAACTGTTGGTCTTATAAACATAGCATCCAGACATTCAGAAAAAAACAGACAAACAAACAATAACATTTGTTGGTTTAAAACAACATATTAATACGTAGATTAAATTGCACACAAAAGTCCTCCATTTACTAAGTGTAATAATTTGTTAAAAGGGCTCAAAAGTTCACTTCTTTAAGGATTTATTGAAAACATTCAGAAATAAACAGGAATCCACCGACAGCAGATTCGGGAACCTCTGGAGGGAGGGAGAAAGGTTAGTGATTGGGGAAGGATGAATTCAAAAATAAAACCATTAACCTTCATAGGATCCGTAGAGCAGGGATACTGACGCTCATCAGTGCAGCAGGATGGCACTGTGAGCTTGACAGGCAATGAAACTGACTTCTTGGTTAAACAAGGAAGGTTTATCCAGAAGCTTCACAAACATAACACAGGAACAAACCTTCAGATCTGCCAACCTAGGGGTAAACAGGAATCTTGGATCAAGTGACAGAAACTCAGTCGAAGCCAGGAAAGCAGAAACAAGTGATAGAATCTGCAGGTCAGGCTTGAATGAACAAGGTCACACACATGGGATGTAGGGGATAGGTAGGAAGGGGGTAGTCAGGAGACAGAAATAAAGACTGATGTCCTGAAATCGCTCACACTTGAGTCAGGTTCTACTGGAGGCTTCTCCCTGTTAAAAGAGAGTTTTTCCTCTCCACTGTTGCTACATGCATGCTTGGTGTGAGGGATTGCTGTCGAGTCAATGAGTCGATGGAATCAGCTGTTTTCCTTAGTTAGAAAACTTTTAACCAATCTGACTGTGTGAATTGTCTTTGGAAATTGCCTTTAGATGACAGAGATGTGTTGTGAGTTGGCGCTATATAAATAAACTGAATTGAATCTGTATATCTGACATACGATGGAGGGCAGCTGTGTGTCATGCGGTAGCAGGAATCATCACACTGAGTATAAAAACTTAGTGCTTAAAACTACTGCTTAGTAGAACATA
Source organism: Jordanella pulchra (assembly GCA_034780135.1). Classification (NCBI taxonomy): domain Eukaryota; kingdom Metazoa; phylum Chordata; class Actinopteri; order Cyprinodontiformes; family Cyprinodontidae; genus Jordanella; species Jordanella pulchra. Next base: position 18,773 of record JAUZNJ010083374.1, on the reverse strand, counting down.
AGAATAACACATGCATAAAAATAGGGCATAAGTGCATTGTTTGATATATTAAGTAAGCCACATAGCCAAGATTGCACACTTCTGATCTAACAGACAAAGTCTGTGATCCTATCTTAGTACAGCTGAAGCTTAAACCTTACAAAAATGTCCAAATGATTGTTAAAGTAAATTGTTCAGGCAGAATACTAAATTGATCTAAGGATCAAATCAGTAACAGTCCCTTCTGTCAGCGCATAACATCATAAGAAATAGACACTGCAAAAAACAATCTAAAAATAGACAAATATTCTTAAAATAAGTACATTTGCCCTTAACTGGAGCAGTTAAATAATCCCATCTGTCAAAGGATAAGTATTTCTGCTCTCAAAATAAGATAATTAGATATTATGTCCTGAAAAAAGATAATAGAGACTGTTCTTCTTATTTAAAAAATAAATCATCTTATTCCATCTGCAAATTGTCTTGCCTCCTCAAATCAAGGTAGAATACACTTTCAGAAAAACGGACCTATTTATATTTAAATGTTTGTTTCGTGTTTTATTACAGGGGTCAAAACAAGGGCCAGGACTAGTTTTACAGGGGCCCCAGTCTGGAGCCGCCCATTCAGGCCGTTATGAAGCATTGGAAAACCTCGGTCTTCGAAACCTGAGCCGAGAAGCTGCATTTAGTACAGAGGAAAGAGCGTCACGCCCTCTCCACCAATCAGGCGGCTCTCTCGACCTCTTGTTTATTTACACCGTCGCGTGCCAGGAACTAAGAAGATGGTGCCCTAACTTTAATGCTTCGATAACATCTACCGTATCATTGCTGGATGTTTTGTTTCAAAGCCATGCCAGCCCCCAAGTGGGCGAATGCAGAAAATAACTTAAAGTTGTTAATATTTAACCGAAGACTCCGCTCCATCTTGACGACCCCACCAGAGAAAGCGAACCGAGGCTCCAGCTGGATCCGCGCTCAGCGTCCATCGGTCCGTCTGCATCCTCCTCGGAAGTGTGGGAAAGCTTGGAGAGGCCGCAGTAACTTTTCCTCCTCTGCTAACAAGATCTCCGTGGATTTTGAGCAAAGCCAGGAGGCTTACAGGAGCAAAGACTCATTAGAGCTGCTCAGAAGTTTGGTGGTTTTCAAACTTTGTTCCTATGACTTCCTGGTTGATAACAATAAAGAGGTAATCAGAAGAATAAGGAATCTAGCTATTTTTAGTGATTGCAGTTCTTATTCACCGGGCTCAGTCTTATTTAATACTATGATATTAGTAACTATGTATGATACTGATATAAAATCACGTTTGGAGGTTTCTAGACTTCAAAGGGAGCAACTGGCTGGGGCACCTGGCCTACTTAACCACTGTCTGCAAGCATTATCCTGTCACACTAATTATGATTTATTTAAAAGACTTTGCTAATAATACTGTCTCCATACAAATGTGTCTTTTAACAATCAGTGATGCTGCCATAGAGGAAAACTTTAAAAACTATGCTGTAAAAACAATGAATGTTAGGTTAAAAGGTTAAAATTCACTGAAACCCGATTTATTGTTTAGACTAATTTAGTGTTTCAGCCTGCTAACTACCCAAACATCATGAACTATACCCATGTCTCAAATTACAAGCGATGCTTGCATGTCTGTGTTGCATAATATAAGCTATATGCTATTTATAAAGTAGACTACAGGGTTCTGTATAAAAATTTCTATTCACTTACATTATAAAATATTGATGCACCAGATCACTTAACAAATGTAGATGTACATTGTTGCCAGGATATGTTCTAACATAGCTTTCATGTTCATTAAATATAAATATTTTTTTTGTCACAAAGTTGATGTTGATTTTCTGACAAAACTATTGTTTAAGGGGTATACTGCCTATTTACATTTCAAACATATCAGATGATGTATAGGGAGATTTTACAGCCTTTTCCTCATCTTCATGTGTAGTTGGGACTGTTGTTAAGAGTATTATTTTTTGATAAGCTGATAAGCTTTTTGATAAGCTTACATCAGCTAAAAACAACAGCGTAACATTTGACACCACAGCTGAAAGACAGACTACAGAGTTTCTAAGTTTTTTGCATGCATTCAGGAACAGTGTTCCTGTAGTCGTCATGTGTTTCATTCATTTTCCTATTCTTTTTTTAATTTTTGCATTTTTTACAATAAGTTGCTGTTTTTGTATTACTATGTTACTCAGCAAATAAACACAAATGTGCCATGCTTTCATTAAATATCTCATAATCTTCCTTTCTTCCCTAGATAATGGATCTTGGTAAAACAATTCTTGGCCAGAAGCTTTTCGATCAGCTGATGAAGATGACTTTCTACGGCCAGTTTGTTGCTGGGGAGGATCACATATCCATCAAACCTCTGATCCAGAAGAACCAGGCTTTTGGTGTTGGCTCCGTCCTGGACTACAGTGTTGAGGAAGACATCAGCCCAAAAGAAGCAAAACAAAAAAAAGAGTATGTCTTTGTTTTGTTTTACATTAGGAACTATTCTTCATAAGTTCGAGATTATGCTCTCTATAAACTTGTCATAACTTAAATATATATACATTTTTAAAACAATTCAACTGAAATAAAAAAAAAATGAGGATGAGGACTGTGGCAAAGTTAAGATTATGATTTGAACTGTGATTTCTTGGCATGTCTGTTGGAACCCCATTTGGACTGGCAGTATTATGTCACTTGTTTGGCATTTGATCACACGGGCAGCACAAGGCAGCAGCTATCTGATCTGATCTGCCTTCTCATTTAAACTTGGATGACAGTAAAATCCTTACTCAACTTGTGTCTCTACACAGAAGCAATGCTACTTCACTTTTTGCTCTGGGCGTTCATGTATATGTAGACTAACTAGAACATTTTCACAGTCCGAGATTAAATATGGACAACCCGACCAAATTCTCTGTTAGTTGAGTCAGTTTCATGAATAAAAGGAAATGTTTTGATGAGAATTTCATAGAAGTTGAATATAGAAATTAACTTGTTAGATTTACTTTAGCATAATTTACAGAGAGCTGAAACGTCGACCTTCTATATGTTCTATAAAACCTTATATTTTAAAAGGTAAAGGAGTTAATAAAATGCGGCGTTTTCTGGCTGGATGATTAGTGACAGCTGACTACTGTGTTAACTGCGCCATTAAGTAGATCTTGTTTTTGTTGTCAGATGCATAACTTATATTACAACCTAAATACGTTTACAGTGTAAGAAAGAACAAAGCTCTTACAGATTTCTTTGTACTGTTTTGCTTTAGTAAGATGTTTCTAGTATTAATATCAAACAGGGTAGATGTTCCCTGATTTAAAAAAAAAGGTTGTATTTAAAGTTTTGATTTCATTTAGTGAGGTTTAAAAAAGCTAATCTAAACCATCTTAGCCTTATGTGAAAACATAATTTCCCTTTACACCTCATAACTGCCATGCTTGGTTGCTATTAAAAACTTCCATTAACTGCGTCACTAATAACCTTTAATCAGTCTTTGGTATTGCTCTGGTTATTTTTGGATGATCCATTTTGCATAAATGTATTACTTCAGCTCCACTGGAGAGTTTCCATGCATGAGCTTCCTATTTATCTCCCCACCCTTTTTGTATCTCTAGATATAATGTGTTTCTGTTATAAAAAGTTGTGGTAATTTTCTGTGCCTGACATAATTGAATGCACTCATTTGAGTTCTACTTTTCTTTTGTTGATCCACAGACTTTTTTTTAAAACGTTTTACGTTCATCATTTTGCAATTTTATATAACTCCTTACTAACTTCAAGTTATTATTTGGTAATTTTTGGACTTATTCTGAAGCCAGAGTAAAACATTTATTAAGCCAACCGAATCTGATTAGCTCCCCAGTGAGCTGAAAAAAGGGAGAAGCATGAAGGATAAACAAATTCTGTGTCATTTTAAGAGAGAGAAAAAGCAGTCATTTAAAGTGTTTTTCCTACCCAATTAATGTTTTAATGTTAAAAGAATGTTAAACTCACTCATAATAAGATACTATATACGTCTCTAAGTAGATTTTGTCATTTAATGTCCCTGATTTTGATTTTTAAAATGTTTCCCCTTTTAAGCAGTTTAGTCTAATTGCATCCATAGTGAAAAATAAAACAAACATAAAAAATTTTAAGAACTTAGCTTATCTACTTAATCAGATAAAATTGGCTTTTGAAAAACCTCAAAATCTTTATGGATTGTTTACCAGCTCAAGCCAAATTTGAACCGTTAAATGCTTGTCAAAAGCCTCCTGTGTTAAAAGGAGAACTCCTATTAACCCTTCTTCATTTTAACGCCTGGTTTGCTAACTGTTTAGTCAGCAGCTAATATGTGTGACCTCTCTCTGCTTCGTTATGATGAGGAAGGGGAAACAGGCAAGGATACGATGACACTTCAAAGCCCACTGGAGGCTCAGCATTTAACGGCCAAGATATTCAACATACCGTGTGTAAAGTTTTCAAACAGAACCACAGTGTGCTATACCACAAAGCTGAAATGTTTGTGAAGAAGTGGCAATTTCGAAACAACGGTTTTTAAAAACAACGGTTTTTTAATGTTGCCCCAATCCTGAGACAATTTAATGGATTTTCTTAACACTCCTTTTCTAGATCATGTATTTCTGAAAGGAAAGGGAGCAAAGGTAAGTGGCCTTGTTTTTGTTCTCTTTATGTACAAAGCACATGACGCAATTAGGTGAAATAGGCATGCAAATTTGTTTTCATCCCCAGGCGAGGGATACAGAGAGAAAAACTATGAAGCAGGGAAGCAGTTAAGTGCGAGTCAGGGGGAGGTGATCGGAGCCTGCACGTATCTTAATGCTGATGAAACCAAATGTGACCAGCATATGGAAACCTTTATGAAGTGTATCAAAGCTTCCGGTGGGTAACCTAAATCTGATACATCTAAATATAAAATGTCTATATTCTTTTTTTTTTATTGAGGTATTGAATTTAAATAGGATTCCATATGTGACCCAATTGAAATTACTGTCCGATTTCTTTACATCATAATTGAGTAGTTTCTTATCCAAAAGGTGGGAGTTCCATGGATGGGTTTTCTGCAGTCAAAATGACCGCCCTAGGACGACCCCAGCTTCTGGTAAGCTGTAAATGGTATTTTAAAACCCAGTGTGACAATCTGACATGAAGAATAGTTTCAGGACAGAAGAAGAATTAGATCTTTACTTCTCTTTTTGTTCTGCAAAGCTCAATTTCTCAGAGGTCCTCATGAAATGGCAGCAATTTTTCAAATTCCTGGCATCTCAGCAGGGTAAAGATGGTATGAAGGCCTTGGAGCAGAGGCTGGAGTTGATGCAGCTGCAGGTGTGGTTTTTCGTTTCTTCTTCCTCTGCCTTAAATCTAGAGATTTTTATTCAGTCTCCTACAAGCTACATATAAAGGAGGCTGAGTTAAGCATTTTATTGATCCCTACATAAAAGATTATCAGTGGTATCGAAAAAGCAAAACCGCAGGCAGACTAAGCTTGAGTAAAAAGAAAAAAAGTACATGCCTGATAAAATCTTTCAAATGGGACGTTCATTTTAACTACAATTTCTCCTCTGTGATAAATAGAATTAAAGTAAAGCCAATAAACTGTTAGTTTTTAAACTCACCTAAGATATTACTCTAAGCTTATTAAAGCTTAAGAATCATTTATTTAATTTTAGACTATAAAGTTGTGCTATTAGCCACACCTTAAAATGCAACACAAGTAGAAAAATCAGGAAGAAACAGAATTTGGGATATGGCAAATGCATACGTGTAAGATGACTGAATCCAGCACTTCCATTTTCTTGGTCTTCCTCTCGTCTTCCCTGTGTAGAGTCAGAGATCTGCAGGCACATTACTTCTCATTAGCATTCTTGAGGCGCTTTGCATTGATCATTAATTGAATATAAAGCCTAATCCAAGTGTGCTAATTTCCACAAGCACTGTGATTTATAATAGAAGGATGTGCATGTTTATTACATCTTATTATCATGTCCTCTTGATGCAGAGCACATTTATGGCTTTTTGTGCACTCTTACAATTTGTAATAAATGTCCTAAACCTTGTTTCGTGTATGAGGCCATAGAAATTGAGCTGGTTTTTTTGTTATTGCAGGAATTGATGATGAAACTGGGTGCAAAAGGTGACTTTCATGGCTGGTTTAGGTCAAAGAACGGAGAATCAGGAGGGTAGGCACACTGAACATTAAATACCATCTCCATATAGACACAGAGGAGATACTTTATCTTGACTTGACATGTGTTTGCTGGAATATTACCATAATAAATCATGATACTAGTTGCAATGGTAAGTTAAAAAAAAAACCTCCTTAGAAATATCATACAATAATGGAATTACATAATAGTCCTCCATTTCATCCCTGACAGGTGCATAGACATACTTGACTGGAACAGTCTAATAGATGACAGAGAGAGGATACCAGACCTCCTTTTTGTTCCAAACATAAAGGTCAGCAGAACATAATGCTTTAAACCAGACTTCCCCAAAACACAACAGTTTAAATCAAATTTAGTAAATATGGGGACTGCTTAATGCATTTTATGCATTAGATTTAAGAGCTCATTTTCTCAATATTCCTTTATTACAGAATTGATATATGTAAAGGTTGGTAAACTATTGCTTTCAGTAACATCTGGTGAACAAGTTTTAGGGCTGCTGCATGTAGCAGTTAAATATTTTTAAATCAAGTACATAAGCTGGAAAAAAAAGGCTATTTTACTCCGCAGTGCTGTACAGTACATGTTCTTCATTTTTTTATGTAGCACTAATGTACGGCTCAGCATTGACTGTCTCAAAAAAATCTAATAAATATTCCAGTTTTTAAAACGCATGAACTGACATTTACTGAGGCATATATGAGAGAGTATGTATTAAGTTGATAGTATGGAAAAACAGTAATATCATTCAAAATTATTGTATTTTTTAAATATGCTTAATATAATTTTATTTTGAAGTTTTGGAATTGAATCCTTTTTCTGCTGTTAGATACGCTTGTGCCCACCCTTGACCCTTTAGTCTGAATAAATGATTAATGTTGTGCTTTGGATGTCATCCTGTAGTCTCTTCTTTCTCTTTCCACAGCTGGGTAAACTGGAGCCTTTACTTCAAAAGTTCACAGTAGAGGATGAGAAACAGTTAAAGAGGACCTTACAGCGACTTGATGTACTTGCAAAGGTAATCAGAATCCAGATGCAAACATTTATTTTTTGTCCTACAAATTGCATCCGCCTATATCTGGATATCATCCGTTAGTTCTTCCATCCGTCTGTCCGTCCGTCCACTAATGTGTTCATTTTAGAAATTAACAAAACAAAATGCTAAGCGTGGCAATCTATCAAATTTTGTTAGAAAAATAAATTGTATTTCCCTTTGTGTTTACAGTTCGAAATCTCAAAAACGACTTGTTACAACAAAAATATAGATTCTTATTTTAAAGAAAAAAACAACACTGAGAGGAGAATTAAGCTATTTTAATGACAATAATGACATAATATCCTGTTGCAGTTTGCCTTAGAAAATGGTGTTCGTTTGATGGTGGATGCAGAGCAAACCTATTTCCAGCCAGCAATCAGCAAACTTACACTGGATTCACAGAGGATCTATAACATAGAAAGTCCTGTCATTTTCAACACCTACCAGTGCTACTTAAAGGTCAGAACCACATGACAGCAACACGCAGTTACTTTCATGTGTTTGACACAGAATTTTCAGTGAATTGGTTAGTATGTATATTAAATATAGAGCTCTGGAGGTATAGCAACACTGGTTAAACCTAAGCAAAATCTCACCTGCTCTTCCTTTTCTGTTATTCAGGAAGCCTACAATAATGTAGCCATGGACGTGGAGCTGTCCAAGAGGGAGGGATGGTGTTTTGCTGCTAAGCTGGTGCGTGGAGCGTACATGTATCAGGAACGACAGAGAGCAAAGAAGTTGCAATACGAGGACCCTATTAACCCTGACTATGGGTCTACTAGCAGGATGTACCACAGGTTTGAGCCGTGGTTTGTTTCGTTGCTCCTTCAGCTGACTGGATCCGCTATCATGGAGCTGAGTTAGTTCATGCAAAAACAAGGTCACTATGCATTTGACTAAAATTCTGATTTTGAATATTATGTAATGTCACCAACTAAACTACAAATCAAAATTTGGTTTGCTAGTCTAAAAAAAACGGAATCTGAGAATAAACCCGACTTTTTAAACAGAAAACTGGGAGCAGAAACATAAGTTCTGTAGTGATGATAATCATGCAGGATGTCTTGCTGTTGTAAGACATGCATCCACTCCTCTTTTCGCCTTTCAACAAACTTGGACATGGGCAGGTGTTTGAATTAAGCCTTCCACCCTAGAAATGCAACACCTAAAGTCGTAAGATAGGCTTCAATATTTTTGTGCCTTTCATGGCCACAAATGTTAAAACTAGTATACTAAACAAACTGGTGATTATTTCATTTAAAAAGGCCTGGCCAAATATATGAAATAATATTTACATTGGTAGCAATAATTATCAGAATTTACCATTAAAAAAACAAAGACTCTTCAGCTGAGGGTAGTTGATACTTTCCAAATTGGAAATGGCCGATTGATTCAACAACTGTTTAAAGTTGTTACACTTTATGTGCTTCTGCTTTTTTCACTCCCTCTATATGTTGTTGCTTGCTTACTCTTACACCTAAGAGATTTTGAAAGTGTATATTTTAGACTACATGGTTAACAATCATAAAAAATCTTTGTAAATATCAAGAAAAATATAAATTCTGCCAATAAATTGAAGTTTGTTTTGCTAGTTATGATTTTAAGGTTGTCAGTTCCTGCAAACATAATGCAAATCTAAATTTACACCAATTAGACCAGCAAACACAAACATGATCCTCACAGAAGCCATATAAGAAAATACTACAGTCAATTCCTGCTAATTTTTATGTGTCCTTTGGCAAGGTGCTTGTACTATGTGCTGGATGAGATTGCTCTTAACAGAAAGGCCAACGTTATGGTTGCTTCTCATAATGAAGATACAATAAAAAACACCCTAATAAGGTAAGATTAGATTTCTTTCTAAATACAAACTTTTAAGCTTTTAAAAACACCTATTTCCCTCTAGAGCAAGTGTTTCAGGAACTGAGCTAATTGGATTTGTTTGTCTCAACCATTCAGAATGAACAAGCTGGGTCTCTTACCAACAGAGAACAAGGTGTTCTTTGGTCAACTACTGGGCATGTGTGATCAAATCAGCTTCCCACTGGGTGAGGAAACACACACAACACTCTACCCACTCTCCTTCACAGTCATACAGGGACAAGGCAACAATTCTTCCTGCCTTATGTAACGGTGACTGGAGAGTTTCAGGCCAGCTTCTGCAGGATGTGCATTATCTGTTCTCCCCTCTGTAGCTCTCAGCTGCCTCCCAGAAGACCTTCGAGCTACACTCAGCCACCTTATAGGTTACACGGACAAACATTTCACATGTCAAAGCCAGCCTCCAGTCTACAATTTGACATATGAACTGAGACACCTCAGTATTGACCAGCTGTCCTAACGAAGCGTCACTGTTACTTCTCACCACTTTATTTGTCAGTCAGTCAGACACACTGGCAGGCAGTTGTCCGTCAATCTGGATCTCAGGATAAAATGGCCTGACAGACACACTCCGTTTCTTTTTGCTGCTCTCTAAAGAAAGAAAGAGTTCAGCTGGAGTGGAATCATTGCCTTCCAAAGCAAAAATAAAGAGCAAAGCTGAGATTATCCTTATTTGTCATTCTCTAAAATTCCAAAATGTTTGTATTTTCTATGAAATTGTGTTTGAGGAAGATTGTTAGCCTGGAGGTTTTTGTCAGGACTTTTTTTTTGCCTCAAGTTATTTAGTTTGATGTGTTATACCCATGATTCTCTATTGAACATTTATCTGAAAGTAGACCCCAAGCAAAAAAAAAAAAAAATTGTTATGCTCAGCAGCAAACCTGACAACTTCAAAGTTAATGCAGCAGAAAGCTGAAGCAACAGCAAGAGTCCATTTGTCAAGATTTCCTATAGGGTGAGTCTAAAATAACATGTAAAACGTATGTTCTGCAGAAATAGTCACGGTGTCCTCATGGTATAATAACCTTGAGTAAGAATACCATTGTTTTATAATATTTACCAAAAAATGTAAAAAAAAAAAAAGTGTTTCTTCTCGGTTTAACACACTTTCTGAAATGTACTTTCTATCTACAAAGGCTGTTTTCCCTCTGCTCACTACTCCTAGTTGGGTGGACTTCTGATTCAGTCAAAAGTAAATTCAGTTTAATTGAATAGCACCAATTTATGACAAATGCCATCTCAAGGCACATTTTAAATACAACTCAGCCTAATCACACAGTAAGACTGGTTAAACGTTTTCTCCTCTAAGAAAAGCAGCCGATTGCATCGAGTCATTGCAGGATTTGTTCCTTCTGGAGGAGCATTTCTAGCGACACTCGACAGTGGTTTGCATTGTGATGTTAATTTTGCTGCAATCTCTTACACTGAGCATGCATATATCAAGAGTGGAGAGAAACGCTTACTGGGAAGAAACCTCCAGGAGAACAAGGCTCAGCAGGAACAGCCTTCATCCTCAGCAGACAAGGTTTTTTAGCACGCAGAGCAGACTCAGAAAAGGAGCACAGATGCACTGTTTCAGGAGTATTTTCCACTTTTTGCTGTTTTTTCTGTAATATTTATAAAACTTTAAATTACTTTGAGGCTGTAGGCCCACAGATCAAAATCAAACCTCATTTATTTTATTTTTTATGCAATGCTAGAGTACCTTTTTTTCATTGTTTTCTTCCAGGCCAGGCAGGTTTCTCTGTCTACAAGTATGTCCCCTATGGGCCAGTGAGTGAGGTGATGCCCTACTTGTCCCGGCGGGCACAGGAGAACCGAGGCTTTATGAAAGGGGCCCAAAAAGAGAGAGCTCTGCTGTGGAATGAGTTGAAACGTAGACTTGTCTCTGGGGAGCTTCTCTACAGACCGGTGTACTGAAAAACCCAGAAGTAGAGGCTCCAGAGGAGAGTTTGTCAGCTTCTTTATGGTTTCTTTTTATTAAGCAGTAGCCACCATCAACCATTCTATCTAGCTTGATAACTACTACTGCTGCAGCTGTCTGCTAAATCTTTCCATCTCTGTATGTTCTGTTTTACAGTGTCCTGTAGTTTTTCCTAATAAAGCTCCATGGACTACATGGGGCTTTATTTTTTCAGACACCCTCAACCCATCCCAGTGATGCTACTGTTCCCTGTTCCTTTCTTTATCCACCCCAGTACCTAACAGCATTCCTCATTTTGTTACTCTACTATGTGTAGAGCTCTGGTATCCATCATGGGGACATCTTTACAGCACCAAAAGGACTCCCTAAAATGTCAACAACACTAGGGTGGACATCCTTCTTTATTACTCCATTTATCTTGGAGAGGGAAAACAATCATAAAAATAACAGACTGGATTTAAACTGCAGCGAAGGAAGGTTTGTATATTTGAATTCCCCCCCCCCCCCCCCAGCCACGCATCCTTGCGGCATCTCTACTGTATTTGTGTGTCTGAAGGCGTAAAGCCAGTTTTAACACAAGGCTTGTTTGTGAATCACGAAGGAAGACTAAACTTTGCAGCACATAACTTTTCCCCTAAAGAGTGCAAAGGTTCTTGTTTTTGTGCTTACTAGAATATGTCAGTGAAACATTGCAGATAAAACCATAGAAATTGTGAATAAATATATTTTATACGTGGGCAAACCTGGTAGTGATTTGTTCTATTCTGACACAGAGTTTCATTTTCTTCCTTATTGGGGTTTGATAAATTACACAGGAATACAATAAATATATTTGGAGCAACTGCTTTTTTTCTCTTGCAAAACTTTGTTGGGATCTAAGAGTGCTCAATAAACAGAGTGAATTCATATCAACTTTTAGATTTCAATGTTTTGGAATTTTAAAAAAGTTACCAGCTATGATAATTAGCATATTTGTAAATTGAAATGTAAAAGCACACTTAGTTTTCCACAAGTTTTACAAATAAAAATCTGAAAACTGTTTGCATTTATATTCACTTTCCCTGAATTGATGCTTTGTAGAATCACCTTATGTCTAAAGTTACAGTAGCACATTTTAGCCTGCTTTCCACATCTAGCTGGTTACATTTTTTGCCATCATTTTTGTAAAACAGTTTAGGATCAGTCATACTGTGTGATGTAAAAGGTTTGTGTGCCACTATTTTAAAATGTTCTTTTAAATTATTTAAATTGTGTTATAATGGCACCTCTTAGTAGTTCTGTTAATTGCACCCACCTTATTTCTATTAATCCCCGTTCTATTAAAGTTGGTGTTTTCTTTTTCCTCATTACCTGCTGGTCGTCTGCATTGCAAAAAAGGAAATCTAAGTAAGACCTTTTTCTTTTAAATAAGTGAATTTATTCTTGAATTGACCACTTAAGTGGGACACTTTGTCAATGGATTAAAACAATTTACATTTAAAATGAAAAACAACTGCTGTCTCTTATTTCAAGTGTATAATATATAATTGTTTTATGGGTAAAAATAATTATTCCATTGGTAGATCCTGTTACTTTATCTTCACAAATAAAGGCTACATGTAAATACACCTTTTTAAACAAATGTTAACTTATTTTTCAATCATTTTTACAGTGTGTTAACATACTGGGTTACTGTGCTCGCTTGTACCTGTGAGTTATTACAATATTTCCATCATCATGCTCCTGTTGATGTGCTGTTGTCTTCATCACTACAAACCATGACAAATAACCTTTTGCTTGTTGACCAAAACTTTCTGTTTTGGATTCACCAGATCAAAGCAAAATCTCCTACATATGGAACATACCTTCAACCAATTATCGCACCTATCCTATGGATATGCAGCCATTGCACAAGTTTAAGCCTTCACAAATTAATATTTAGGACTGTTCAATACCTTTTAATGTGTATTAATATTTTTAAGGATTTTTGCAATCTCACGGAAACCCTGTAAAGGCAGTTAGTTGGAGGGCTGAATATAAAAACTCTTAAACTTTGTTTTTTAGATTTATTGATCAGCTTAATTTTCTTTCCACTTTAAAACCATTAAATACAAGTTAAACACTTGGATTTTTCTGTATTCTAGTTTTGTAGTAGCAAAGAATAATTTATATTTTGTCCCAAATATGGTACAGAGGAGAGTTAATTTCACAGTTTAGGTTTCACCAGGAAATACATTTTGCTCAGTTATTGATACGCAGTTAGTATTTATGTCCAAGGGGAAACCGAGCTTCATGGTAATTATGGCCTTGTCCTTTTGTGCAAGGAGTCTGTGCTCTGTAGACCATCATCATTTAATTACCCCTGATACTTCACTCAGCTCAGATCACAGAAATTGGATGCATTAATCATTACTCAAAAGAAATGTTAGCGACTAGTGAGTTTTACAGAGACACGGCACCACAGAGCTGTCACTGTTGCTCCATTCCATTGGTTTAATTAAAAATCTAGATACCTTTGATTTTTTGGGGGACATCTTCTGGGTATATATTTGTCTACAGAATCCATTCTAACCGGTTGCTGGAAAGTTTCTGGGTGTGCTTCACAGATGATGAAATGAAAAGCTCTGCACAGGATAGCAATAAGTCAAAGCCATCATTCATTTAAATAATACCAGCCAAGACAGCATTAAAGAATACAAACAGACAAGATTTCACTGTAGTCTAATATCTGTCACTTAATGACCTTATACAGTAGAACATCAAATGTATTTTAATGCTAACTTTACCTGGTGTGATAATTTTGTTAAGGTTTGCCTTTATTATCATAGAGGCCATACAAATAACTGCTCATATAAAATCGACGCAATATTGTTCATGGAAACAACATTCCTCTTTTTAAAAAAAAGAAAAAAGTGGTTGGATTGGCTTGTTGCTGCATCCCAGCTGCTACTTGAGCCATAATTGGGGATTGTGTGGCAGTACATGAACTGACAGTGAGGAATGTAGTGGCTTTGAGTTGCTGTGGAGTATCATGTATTTTTATCTGCTAACAGCAAACTGAGAGATTACGGGAAAACATCCGCATTCAGTTTTAAAGCTGTAATCATAGAGAGATAATGCTAGAGCTTTGTTTCTCTCCATGAGATCACAGGTGGAGTTATCAAAATAATTTAATAAAATATATGTGAAGGCTGATGTATTATGCTTTCCGAATGCAGTGGGAGGGTTTTTATCCTTCACCTCTCTGGATTTTATATAACCAGAGCCCCATTTTTTTCTATTGGACATTAAAATTTTAGGCTGAACCAGAAATTATATAAACTGCATTTGAAGTGTAACTTTATCTCTAATTACAAGCGTATTGACCTTTTGTTACGATCAGACTAGAAAAACAGAACAATCCATTTGGCTGTAGTTTGCCAATAGTACTACTCTGACTAAACAAAATACACTCATGATGAACTTCCGTGAAAAGACAGCAGACTATATTTCTAAACATTGCACCAAAATTACAAAAATATTTTGTACATGGTCAGCCAGAATCTGGAGGGCAGTCTAAGTCTGTCAAAATGCTACATGACACCTTGTCAATATTTAACAGCAACATCTGACACTAACATGACTCAAATGCCAAACCAGGAGGAAGACTTGTTAACATTCAGCGAGTCAATGACATTTCTCTGTAAAATAATTGGCAACATATAAGAAAGTGTACACAAAATCCCAAGTGATTTCAGAAGAAGAAGTAAACAAAGCTGACACTTGGCCGGCAACAAATAATGACTGGAGACATAAACCTGTCAGGCTTTCCCTGAATGAATGTAACCTTTGAAATGAAAACAAAAAAAAAACGCTTATAGTAAGTATAGCAGATAATCTCCCAGACCATTATCAAACCACACAATCATACTCTGCCTGATTTTAAATTAATTTTGCTTAATATGCTTTTACAGGGTTATTTTTAGTGTTAATTGCTATAAAAATAAAATGAATGATTGTTTAATAAAACCAGTTTGTCAAATTTGTTCTGTATGTTATATTATGGGCACTATTTAACACCTGTTAGATTCATGGTGTAAAATCTATTACTCACAAAATAATAGATTTATACATAACATTATTATCTATTTTCTTTTTCTTTGCTTTATAAACACTTGACCATCTGGGGATGAATTAAATGATTTAAATTTACTATGAGTCTCCCAAGTAGACAAAGAAATCTCATAATTAAATGTGGAAATGTTGTAACCCCTCTAACAAATTAGCTTATTTAATGCATTTAACAGGCCAAATTAAGTAATCATCAGTGCACATGGAGCATCTACAAAGTGTTCAATAAGATCTAGTAAAATCAGTAAGTCAATGCAATTGGCTGGCACCATTTTTATCATTTGATGTAGAAAAAGATTACTCTTTATATAAAAGTATAAATATATGGAGCTGAGTTTGAATGTTTCCATATGATTGGGTTGATTTGACTGTATCCCTATGTATAAAATTGAGTGTTTGTCTAGTAGACCAGAAAAAATATTGAAGTGATACATGACCACTTAAATGATATTCATAATAATCACTAGGTCAAGCTTGATGCTTGATTTTTACCATGTTCAATGGTATGAATGTATTCAGTTTCAATGGAAAAATAACAAAATACATATTGTTTTTTATATTATGGGTTTTATAATATAACAATCTTAAAGAGCAATTTGCACTGGGACTGAATTTGTTAAGGAAATATAAAGCTCTTACAAGAAGAATAAAATACTGCACAAAAAAACTGATTTCTAGATTTTTATTCCACCACAAATGTTTTAGAACTTCTAAATACTACTTGTCCAATTTCATTTAGTCATGAATGGAATATTTGTTGTTTGAAACAATCACCTAATTGGTAATTTTAAGAATCATTGGACAGAATTAACCCTGTTGCCGAGGCCCAGTCCCAGAGTGACGGAAGCCCCTCGGCTCCCATAATGCACTGATGTGAACCAGCAAGTAAACAAATGGGTCATAAAGATAACAGATGGGAGCTGTGATCACTAATCTCATCGCCCTATATAGAGTGGCAGAAGCACAGATAATCAAGGGAGCAGGAAAAAAGGGAAAACATGTTATCTCGTATGTCGTGCTCACTGGAAAGTTTGCACTTGACACACTTTTGTTTCACACATCAAAGCCTCACATTGTGCCACCTCCATCAGTCTCATCACTGAGCCATCAAACCGAGATCACTGCAGAATCTCCTGAGTGGATTCGTCTGGCACAGTGTTGACATTTGTTACAATTTTTTTTTTTCAAAAGGAAGAACTGGAAAAAAAGATGCTTCTCACACCCTCAAAATAACAGAAAAAGCTTCCATTTAGTCTGTGACCAGTGTCTAGATTATGTTTTCAGTTTTGTTGATTGGAGGTGTACATAGCCATTAATGGCAAATTTGAAATGACAACAATGACCACGACCTGCCATCTCTTTGCCTGTAAATAACAGTTTACCTGAACACACAAACCACTTCTGTTCCAATAAAAGCCCACACATTTTAGATCATCAAACCACTTCCATCTCTTAACTATATGCTTGCTGTTTTTTGTTATGGTGCACCAAAAGGTCATGGACTACAATCAAAAAGAAGGAATAAGATATGGAGCTTTTTTATGTTTGTAAATAAACCAAAAGGGGAACAACCTACTGCAGCTTCTGCCCAGATAGCCATGTTTCATTTACTTCCCTGGAGTTTATTGATTCCCACAGTTCTCATTAATGCATATCTAACACATAAAGGCACATAAATGGATATGTGACAAGATGTATAGAAGTCCAAATAGTAACCTCCCCAAAAAATAAATAAATAAAATAAACTGATGTGAAGCTGATCATTCACTGACTCACACAAACACTCCTGGTAAGGTCACGCTCACATTTTTCCCCTAATCAGATCCTACATCTATCAGCAAGAGGTGAGAGATGATTTTCAGTGGCTCAGTGTTTTGATCATTAGTTTGGTCTCATGGAGTGCAGTAGCGGTGAAAAATGAGACCACTATCTCATGGCCACCTGTTCTTTCAATAAGAAAAAGAACAATTCCTAGTCACAGCATAGATTGGACTTGATGTATGGAGGGGAAAACATGTTGGTGTGTTTCTTCAGTTTAGTGTTTATTTGTGGCTACCTGCCTCTGTGTTCCACTCAGCCAATATGGTATATGATATCCAAGGATAACAGATGTTTACAGAGCACAGTGAATATATTCCATCTGCCAGGTCACAAGAGCAAGATGACACAATTTTATTTATTTTTTCCTGGATATGTATGA
This sequence comes from Jordanella pulchra, assembly GCA_034780135.1. Lineage (NCBI taxonomy): Eukaryota > Metazoa > Chordata > Actinopteri > Cyprinodontiformes > Cyprinodontidae > Jordanella > Jordanella pulchra. The sequence goes on along the minus strand of JAUZNJ010083374.1, from coordinate 1,491 downwards.
TGTCAACATTACAAGATTCGAATTGGCTCCCTTGTCTCATAACTCTTGGTATTATTATGTTTTTCTTCAGGTTGAATTAAAATATTTTCCTTTTCTTATATTTGAAAGAAATCCAGTGGAGATGCCTGGGATTGAGGAAATGAGGAAAAAGGAGTAGTGATACCCAAATTCAAGCCATTATTTTTAGTTATTTTTAATGTAGCTGCTGTTAAATGATGTGATGGGATGGGCCCACAGTATGCAGCGATTTCAAATAGAAGATAAAAGGCTGATCATTTGCAAACTTAGAAGTTATAAGGACACACTGAAAGAACCTAAATGCAAAATGTAAGGAATCCATCCATATTGCTCTGAATGTGTGTAAGCTGAAGCAACACTACACTAGAAGAACCTTTTAAGAAAGGAAATGTACTCTGACAAAATTAGAAAAAACAGATCAGTGACTCATCTCTCTCTCGGGTGACCAACCCAAAGCTGTGATGGAGTATAAAGTTGTTTGATGCCTTTGCAGCTTTTTGAGCCACAGCATATCCTTCCTTTTCAGCACTGCAAGCTTGAAACAGTCCTCCTAGCTGGTTAAAAACAGTTCTTGATCTGATTGCTATTTGCTTTTGTTTAGCCTCAATGCACACATAACTGATTATTCATTGTTGTATATTTTTCTTATAATGCAGAGGATATAAGCAAGTAGTCAAATAATGAGAAATAAATCATGTATTCATTCCAGAATACCATATTTTCTTCTTTGTGGACACTATTCTGTTGGCTTATTTTACCAAGAGGAAAAGAGCTGTTCATTTCAAAAACTTCAAACTAACTTTAGAATTGATAAAGTGTCAGTTAGCCTTTATACCTCGCAATGATTTGACCTTACTGTAGATACATTATATGTTATATAAATCCGTTTATTTGTTCCATGAAAGGTTCAGAGGTTGATGTCTGCAAAATATCTGCAAAAAGGGATCTCAGGCTCTGTTTTCACAACTTCACAGTTCTATGCTTCATGCTGTCAGGTACAGCTGATGAAGGTTAGAGCATCCAGTTTCACAGCTGCTGACTTCTGGCCTACAGGCCGTCAGAATGACCCTGCCTACATTAACCAGGTCCTTTGAAGGATGCGGTGTCCACTGAATTTGGACACAGCTTGTTTCTGCTTTAAGCCCAAAACTTAGTGTACGATTATTTCCTGTAATGGCTGGCTGACACATCATTAAGAATCAGGTGTCCAAAAAGTGATTGATTTCTTGATTTCGAACCATTATTTTTCATTCCATTCTCCATCTTTTATATATAAAAAAAACTATTTATGTGTAGTTCTAACTGCATCAGACCGGACCAATTATAGGCGTTCATAAAACAAGAACTGGCAAAGACTAAGAGCTCTTGGTGTATTATCTCCTGGTAATAGATCTGTGTCTTCACTTAGTTATTTCGATTAGAATACTGTTTGGGTTAAAAATTATCTTTTGCACTTATTGCACACACACACAT
>JAUZNJ010083363.1:0-23591 GCA_034780135.1 Jordanella pulchra | reverse complement strand
CCATCCATGCATCCATCCATCCATCCATCCATCCATCCATCCATCCATCCATCCATCCATCCATCCATCCATCCATCTTATAAAACACACACCAGTTTTATAATAGTGATGTGGCTCAATGTGTTACCATTCAAGAGGCATAAAGAGCTTTTAGGGGAACTTTTTTTCTTTTAATTTCTCCATATCCAGTTCCAAAGCGACAGGACCGAGCCTCCTCAAGAGCTTCAAATCAGGCTTCTTTGTTATTCATCATGTAGCGATATATATTCCTAAATGAAACACCAGCGAAGCCACATCAATTTTAGTGTAATCACTTGGAGCCTAATCATGCTGATTGCACAGCATGGCGCGTATTGATTCAACTTTTCACTTTGTTTTGTCAGTTTCTTTTACTCTAAAATCAAATGTTTGTCTGTAGATTTTCACCTACCATCACGACTTCCTTCATTTTTTGTATAACCCAACAGATTTGCTGCCTGAGTAAATAATTTAATTACTCAAACGATTGTATTTGGGTTGTTTCTATTCTATATCTTTTATAATCATTTTCTTTAGCTTAGTATGCACCTGCATGCTTTTAACTCTCTGTTTGTTTTTCAGCTGACAAACCTGAGTTTCCCCTCAATAAATGACATTTCTGTTCAGTCCGGCCTCGATTAGCGCACTGGGGTGTCACAGCTAGTGGATTTAAAAAAAAACATTTGATGGAATCTACCAACCAAAATGAGACTTAATGAGTATAAAAAATACCAGTCAGTTTCCAGTTGTTTGTGCTTTTGTCGTTTTACTGGAAGGGTCTCTGACTTCTCCATCAAATGTCCGCTTTTGAGACTTTCCTCTGTGAGCCAGCCTCATGGAGAATATAAGTCAAATTAAGTTGATTTCAATCTGCTCTCACTGGAATGATGATGACTAACAGGATGTTGATTTGTGAACAGAAATCTGGAGGTGAAACTTTCACAGAATGAAGTTTCAGTTTAGCTTGAAACAAAGCATGTTTATGTCATCAATATTTCACTTTCATCTTGTTTACAGCGGGGTCTGTAACCCGTTACCTCACCTACTCCGTTCATTCATTACGTACCATCAGTCGGAAACGTGAGTCAGAGCGGTTTCGTAGTTTTCGTTTATCTTTTTTTGGCTGATCTGACGGCTGAAAAGATGCTCACAGCTGCCCATTCCCTTTTGGAATGAGAGCAGAAGCCCCTAAGCAGCAGGTCCTTGCATCAGATCTATGTTGCTCAGAGATAGAGAGACAGTTTTGTTTGATGCAAAGGTAGAAAGAAAATGTGTAGCCAAAAGGAAGGAAGTAGGTTTTGCTTAAGTTTCACAAAACATAGCCCAGACTGAAATGACTTCGACCTGCGGCAGGAAGTTGTGGCAGCACTTGTGGCATCCGTGTTTTAAAAAGATAAAACCTCAGAACTCAACACCTGAAACAACAGATACTGTTAATAGATCACTGATCGGTATTTGGGGGTTTTAAATGGTACAGAGGTTTATGTCTGAGACAAAACTATCCAAAGCTTGACCTGTTTGAGCAGCGGACATCATCATGTGTCTGGTACAACAAATGACACAGTAAAAGTAAATGTTATACAAGTCTTGATTTAAACAAAAAGAAACATTTATTTAAAAGAATTGACAAACTATTGTACATATTGGCTGATATGGATGGACATAAGAACACTAACATCGTTGATGTATCGGCCCGTCTCTAATCATTACTGACCTTTTTAGACGACTCTAAAACAACAGTGTTGTACTGTTAGCTTATCATGTTGAACCTTTCAGCATCTTTTGAATTGCAACGCTGCTGTTTTTGTCTTGTTGATAAAGAGGTGTGCTCCTGTTTTTGGGTTTACCTGACATGTTTGCAGACTTTATGTCTTCCAGCATTATTACGTTCTGGGGAAGCTACAGGGACCAGAGAGGCTCAGTCTTTGTTATTGCTGTGCTGCAGCTGAAAGTCGTGTCACAGTTTAACAAAATACAAATACGTTAAATTATATATCGATTTTGACACAAATGAGTGTTTTTGATTATATTGAGGCATTTATTATTTTAGCAGCCCTAGTAGGAAGAGCCGGATCTAGATCTAGTGATGACATTTTAGGGTTTTTGGTGACTTCTTTTGTTATTTTGTGGTCTGCTCTCACGGTGAACCATGTTTTGGTTTTTGTTTGAGTTTCCTTAACTTGTTGAAATACAATTCTGCTTTCTTCTTCTTTTAAAACCTCTTTGAATCCCTTACCAGACAGCAGGCTGCTTCAGTTTTTTTTTCTGAAGGCCTCAGACAGCCCGAGTCTGGAAATTTGTGAGTCATGTACACCAGATTTGATACTAGTATGTGTATTTATTTGCCCTCCTTAGGTTGCAGATCCTTGCATTTTTAAATTAGTCTCACATTAGGAGTGTTTGTAATGATTTCATTTTAAACAATGGCTGGTTATGTTTTTTAAATGGAAGCCCTTTCATTTATTCATCCATATCTGTTTGAAGATGATGTCGAACTGCTGAACTTGAACTTAAAGCTATCATGAAAAGCTCAATCAATGCCCCGCCTTTAGAGTGACATAGTTTCGTCAAAAATTAAAAAAAAGTCATCTTTTTAACTGTTTCTGTACACACCTAAACTATTTCCTTGTTCCTTTGGTCTTAAATAGTCTCCTTTAAATTAAAGATGAAGAATAGTCGTGCTTGAATCCCTGATAGAGCAAGAAGAGACTGTTGCTAGTAGGTGCTTCTCAAGGCAGGCATCTTCATTGTAGTCTGTTTAAACAAAGCAGCAAATAAAGGCCTGAGTTATAACTTGTAAAATTTGCACTTAAAGACCTCTGTTTCCCTTCTGGAGAGGAGCCAGGAGTTTTCTCACAGACTGCCAGGAGTTGGTTACAGATTTTAAACACATCCCCTTGTTTCCTCGTTTGACTCTGCCCGCTGGAAAAAAAACAAAAAAAAAAAAAACGCTTCCACATGTCGACGTTCATCAGGCGTTTGCTGGAAGAACAAAAAAGCAGAAGAGGAGCGTCTCACAGCGCGTAAATAGAATTGTGTAACATAAAAGTCAGAACACGGTGAACCAGCCAGGCAGTGTTTGCTCGTGGTTATGTGCTTGCTTTCCTTTCAGAGCAGCTGCCTCTTTTTAGCAGACGCTTTTATTTCCTTATATTGGACTTCAGTTGACTTTTGAAGCCCCCCTCCTTCCAAAAAAGTCAGAAGGAAATAATTAGAAAATGTGGTCTAACTTTAATCTCTATTGAAGTCATTGAAGAAAAAAATGTTACTAAACTCCTAAAGATCTTTTTTTTTTTATCAAATAGAGTGAAGAAACAGTTACTCTGAAGGCTGGGGAGACCTTATTGACCTCTCTGGGATCTTCTGATCTCATTGAATCACCTCCATCAAACATTTCATCATCGTTCCTGTTCTTGTGTGTCGACAAGACGGGACACTTAATGGATCAGGGTTTGTTTACACAATAAGTGCATGGATTCAGCGTTCCATCTTCATTCAAACTCTCAGCTGTAGTCGGGAGACGTGATCCCAGGAAGAACACAAATTAGTTTTCAGTGTGCTGCTGATCTCCTGGTTTTGGCATCAGGTCGCCTCACTCAATATACTTGATTGAGGGATTAGACCTGCCAGAACAAGCAGATCTTCAACCAGACTGGTGAAGGAAATTATTGTGTTGGGTCGCTCAGAACTGTTTATGGAATAAATTATTTTGTTTTTATCTTTTACATCTATGTAAGATTTTTTTTTAGATTATGTTGTTTGATAGCTTCATAAAACCCATTAACAAAGAGTGTCTTTAAACAATGGAATGGGACAGCCATACTGGATCGCTTTGTGTGTGTTGACTTCTAAAGTCCAGACTCCCCCTGTGAGCCACGCCTTTATCCGTCTCTCTGGACCTCTGGATGAGTATTGCTTCACCATCTTCACAAGGCTCCATCATCACTGTTGCTTGTTCACTTTATTTGTATCACACTTTTTTCTTCCACTCAACTTTCCTCTAACATACTTGGATTCTGCACTTTTGTAAATGATTCTATGTGTAGAATGTCAGTACCAGTCTGCTGACATCGGTCAAGTCAGCAGCCTTCTCCGGGTTTGTTTTTTAACCAAAGGCGTCCAAACTTTTGTCAAGTTAAAACTAAAGATGCTATTATAACAATTGATAACCCCTCCCCAACCCCACACCCAAACGGTTATCTGGATCAGCACTAAAATTCAATCATTTGTCGATGCTTATAATACGTCCTTTCTGTGAAAGTTTGAGCAAAATCCACCCAACATTTTCAAGTTATTTTGAAAACAGACAAACAAACAAACAAAGGCCAATGAAAACATAACCTCCTCGGCGGAGGTAATTATTGGTACAAGAAGAACTATCAACTGTTTATGTATGTTTACACCATATTCAGTTTCCGTGACAATGAAAACATACCACTAGCATTGGAATCCGTTTGATATCCATATTAGTTTAAAAGTTATTGACGAGAAATGATTTCCCCCGTAATGGCGGTTTTCATCTGGATCTAACTCCAGAAGCGTTAAAGATTTCTGTAAACTTTTTATCAGTCATGAAACATTTTTACTCACTCATGATTCCTGAAGGTACTTTTTTATTTTCTGTGCATTTCTGATGGCACACTGTTCTTCAGTTAAAGGGACTTTGCAGAATCAAACCTCCTGAATTCACATCAGTCGTTACTTTTTTCTAATCTTGGGACTTAATTATTTTTCTCAAATTATATCAATTGAAGAGAAGCAGGGATGTTTTACTCTTTACTTTTTTTTTTTTTTTTTTTTTTTTAAAGAACTGGCCATATAATTACTTTTTTGCAGTGGCATTCTTGATTAACCCTCCATATTTTAACTACTGCTATATTCCTAATTTAAATGTGGCCCTTTTTGCCAGCAATTCCTTCCTTCTTGACTTTCATTAGAGAGGTAATCAAACTTCCAACTATATCTAAATATTCTAATCTCTTTGGTTGTAAAATTTTTGATTTGTATCATTTTTTTTTCTCATTAAACTGCTCATGGTTGGTAATTCTTATTGGGCTTTTATAAAAAAAAAGTTGGACATTTAATGATTTGTTGGATTTTCTTGTTCTAACATTAATTTCATATAAAAACGCACTAATGAGATGAATAAACAGAGGTTAGATCTCTAGTGGCTCCACAAGATGTTAATAAAACCTTTTTTTCTTAATGCACTTGAGAAATGGGAGAAAAATTGTCATAAAATTGCATGTTTGCTGTTCACCCAAACATTGACAGATTTGTTTGTATTCTTAGGTCAACCTGCAGCAATTGATCACACTTTAAAAAAAAAAAAAAACAATAGTTGGATTTATTTTTTGGTCTGAAAGATTTTTCTTTAGAATACCCTTTTTGTGATTCACTTTAAAATAGTCCAAAGATATAATACTTAACCAAGAGTGTAAAGTAGATGTCCCATCTATCTAGCTCTCTAGATGTTGTGCTTAACACTCAAACCTAATCCAGCCTAGAGACTAAATTTGTATTTTTATAAAGCTAAAATGTACACCTTTTTTATGCCTTGTAATCTATTACTGTCGTTTAATTAGAATGCTCAGTCATTTGTCTTCCCAGTTTCCATCTTTTATAATTGACTCATTGAAAACAGGAATTGTTTGCATTTATACGTTGAGAAAATGTACTGATTAGTTATGTGATATAATTTTCTTCGATCCTGATGTTAACATCCGCTTTCATTAATTACATTTTTCTGTTTGGTCAAGCTCATCAGCAATGTGCAGATGATCCTCAATGTAAGCATTCCATGAACCAAAATAAATGCAAATGCTGGGAAATTTTTTTTTTTTTTTTCTGAAATTGTAAAAAAAATGTTTTAGTCCATTTTTAGATTTCATGCATAGTTTTAGCATTCACTGCACACGTTTCGTGCAAAATTTGTCATTGTTCAATAAAATACTCTGAAAAGATTAGAATGGTTTTAATTTTTATGTGATCATTAGTCAACTGAACATTTTGTTTTGATGCACTTAATTTCATCCAGTATGTTGTTTAATGGGTATTTCTCAACTTATGTTAACGGAGAAGGGGGGCATAAAACATGGGCTTGGAAAGGCTTTTTATCTTTTAGAAGCAATAGCGAAAATGGTTTGTATGCGTGTGTTTCTAATGACTGCAGGACATCGCTATAAAGTGTGTGTACGTGCTTAGTATCTGGTTGGTAGGCTACAACCGTCTGATGATGAAAGCACCAGGCTTGGGGTCTAATTTGATGTTTTGTCTGTCAATCATCCATCAAACCAATGAAATTTCATTAAATACGGTGTCCTCAATTCCCTTCAGCCAATCACAATCCACTACAGTAAGGGCCTAGACCCACAAACGGAGCTCAGGCAGCTGCTTGCTAATGCTAAAAGAAAATCGATAAAACAAACGAAACCAATTCGTTAGAGCCAAGTAGAGCAAGGACGTTATTCTACTGCAGGAGGTAATGTTTTCGAAACGGATTTGACTATAGGAAACCACATATAGTTAATTCTCTAATCGTGTCATGGGTTCTGTTGTCGCGACGTTTTGTTTGTTTTTTTTTTCCCCTTTACTGCAGATAGGGTTAGCAAGAAGCTACCTACTTTCATTACCGATGCAAATAATACAACCGGGGTTGGTTTTGAACGAATCTCACACGTAGATGCTGAAAGATTGAATTTATTTTATTCTATATTGATATTCGTTAATCATAATGTCTTCGGGCGGCGGGGTTTTATTTGCTGTTATTTTGTTTAAATTGCTAGTAATGTCAGCTGAACAGGGCTACCTCTGCCGTTAGCAGCAACAGTAGTGTAATTCACTTTGCCCCAACCCCTTGATTTTTTTTTTTTTTGTATCGAGCTTGCAGCATCTATTAAGCTTCAGAACAGCAAACATTTAAAGAGTTTTTGCGTAAAATGCAGTTTTAAGAAAGTAAAGGACTCAAATGGAAGTATCGGGCCTAGATGGAGTTAAATGGACCATTAGGCCCCTTTATGTTGTGGTTTTGGACAGCAGGGATTCCTTCAGCCTTTGACTTGATGTTAGTCAGGGAAGTAGGGCTAACGTATTTAAAGACAAACAATTACGGCGTGTCTAAACAATAGATTAATTAGTGACTGGTAATGTTTGAAAGTTGACATATGCTAGTGTTTATTTTCCTTGACTATTTAGTGATAGAAAACTGTCTTAAGTAATTTTTTGTCCGTTAAGTATAATATGAGATAGTGGTTATCTGTTGTTTTTTTAATATGTTCTGCTACTCGAAACCTTATTAGATGATTCTATATTTTCTGATATAAATCCCCTTTGAAGTCGTTACCCATTTTGCCTGTACTTTAAGGAGGAAGTCTCAGACTTGCACATGGTGCTTTGTGACACTTTATGTAAGATAGTTGAAAAGCTGTGCTGAATAACTTTGTTTTTTTATTATTTTTATAATTTTAACATACTTTATTTGTGCGCAATGTGATACAAGCTAGGAAGCTAAATGAGACTTCTTCTATGCCAATATTTGTTGAACTGCTCTGGAACTATAGGACCAACAACTTTTGAGCCACGAAGGATGTATTTGCATTGCAAACTTTGCCAAGCATAAATAACCTCATAATAGTGTCTGAGGTGTTTTCATCTAGTTGAAATGGAGCATATAAAAATCTAAGACTTCTAGAAAAAAAAATATCTTCATTCTTATGGTAACCAGTTTGTGGTGCATGTTCACCACTTCATCCTACATTCTATTACTTGAGCAACATGGTGTTTGTTTCATTGGGGAAAAATGCAGTTTTGAAGTACATTCAGTTTCTATTTAAATGAGAACCTGTATTTGTTTTTTGGTGACAGATTTTTGTCATTTAGTCTTAGTTTTTCACGTTTTACAACAGTTTGTGTAATTACTGTTAATCTTGGATGAAATCAGCTCATCCTAGTCAGAAATACACCAATGTCATATTAATATCTGTAGTGATCTCAATCTATGGTGGCAGATCTGTTCAATCTCTTGAACGGCAGGATAGTTCTGCTTCATGGGCAGTAGGGAAAAGGTTTTTTAAAGGTTAACAAAAAAAATGAACAAAAGCACAAACTGTGACAAAACACTTTTAAAGGTGGGGTATTTGTGTCCTTTTACATAAAACAAACAAAAAAAACTATAAAAAAGGATTGTGTAGGCAAGAGTAACAAAAACATATGCAAACACACAGATAATCAAACATTATGTTTCATTTTATAAGTCAGTGGTTAAAAATTGATGTAGAAGATGTCTTTTGGTTGGACATTGATGTGCAGCCATTTTTCCCCATAAAGCTTAAAGTTTAGAAAGGGGTAAATGTAATTCTCAACAAACTTAAAATGTTAAAAAAAAACGACAACAAAAAAGTAGTTGATATAAAGTGCTTGACTAATTGGTTATTGGCGCATGTGGCTCTAGCAATGCAGATTTGATTGGCTCCGACCATTAATCATCAGGTCAAATATATCTCCGATGCTATTGAAAATGCAAAATCGTCCTTTTTGAATGCCGCTTGATCCAACACAGATTAATCTGTTAATTTTTGAAGGTTGAATTTGATGTTTGATGTGATTTATTGTGACTAAACCTAACTGTGAAGTATATTGAAATTGTTATTTTTGCGCCCCACAGATTTACCTGCAAACCTTCACAGATCTGATGGATACTGACAATTCCACCAACGAGATGTCGGCTCCTAACCCAGCCCCCGCTGCACCCCCTACTGCACCGCCCGATCCTGGCCCAGCCTCCTTTCCTGCACTCGGCTCCAGCCCAGCCCAAGATCATGTTCCCATCCGAGATCCAGTACCTGAAACACCCAGCAACCCAGTGACCTCAGAACAACATACAGCTCCAGTTCTCCCTGTAGATCAAGAAGGGGCTTCAAAACCTGTTCCACATTTTGAGCCACCTGTATATCCACAAGTAGGACCTGTTCCACCACCGTTGCCTCCAGCTGCTGCCAAGAACCCCAGCTGCAAGATCATGACTTTCAGGCCTACCATGGAGGAGTTTAAAGACTTTGCTCAATATATAGTCTACATGGAGAGTCAGGGGGCTCACCGTGCTGGTCTGGCAAAGGTAGTGGATCCATAAAATATGAACTCATGAAGTTATCTTTTTCCACACAAACATTCACTCTTTTTGTTTTCTCACCTTATTTAAAGGTTAGGTTAAATAAAGTGTTTGACTACATTTCCATCCCAAAGACTCATTCAGGAAGTTAGCTGGATATCCATTATCTATGTGTAAATGTTATCCCTCCTTTTCCATATTTAGGTGATTCCTCCAGAGGGCTGGAAACCTCGAAAGTCCTACGATACCATTGAAGACATGGTGATTCCAGCACCTATCATGCAGGTGGTAACTGGCCAGTCTGGTCTGTTTACCCAATACAACATTCAGAAGAAATCTATGACTGTTGGCGAATATCGCAAGCTGGCCAACAGCAAGAAGTGAGTTTCTTTTTTTTTTTTTGTTTTTTTTTTTTTTTTTTTTTTTTTTTTTTTTTTTTTTTTTTTTTTTTTTTTTTTTTTTTATTTATAGATTATCAGCTGATTAAAAAAGACTTTGAGATGAAGATCTTCCTCTTATCTGTCTCTCATGCAAAGCTATCACCTATCAGCAGCTTTATTTATTTACTTTATATATCAACATTTTCAGATAGGAGTATAATATTTAAATCATGATTATTTAAAACAGAATTATAAGATTTTAATCTCAAAATGTTTTTTGCTGTCCACTAACAGTGAATTTGCCTTGAAAATGTAACATTTTCTCAAATAACTTTGTTGGAACTTGCCTTAAACTAATATATATTTTTCTGCATTTGAATAAATCATAAGTCATGAAATTTAGATACTATATCTTTATATCCAGCAATTTTGGATGAAATAATTAAAGATCTACACTGTAAATACATTTAAAACATTTTTTTCTTTGGATTAGAAAAAATAAAAGTAGGAATATGAATAATTCTTACAATTCATGATAAAACAAATTTTTCCTACCAAACTAATTGCTCTTATTTTACTGCTCCAAGCCACTGAAAGTTAAAATTGGGACGACTTTCATACCATGGCCAACATTTCTTTCTATCCTATCTTCTAACTGTTCAGTTGATCATTTCATTTAGCTTTTGACTTTTAACAATCATCCTGTTGTTGGTTTCAAATGTGACCATAGCATCTCCTAGTGGCTGTAAGAGAGTTTCACAAAGCTAAAATTATTTTAACTGGATATGGATCGATGCAGCCATTTTATTAATAGAAATGTATTGCTATTAAATGTGTGAAGAAAGTTGCATTGCATGTAAAAGCAGTTCTCATATATTTTCTGTATCTCTGGTTTTATAAAACAGCTGAACCTGTTCTCAGTAGAAGAAAGGCTGTTTGTCCCATGGCTCTTGTGTGGGAGCCCCATCTTGTTGACCAAGGTCCAAAATATTTGTTTCTATTAGGCGGTGAGGCGCGATCCAGAACATAAGGTTTACAAATGATGGGGAAAGTTTAAACTGAAATTAGTTTGGTTTTTGATTCACGGTGTGGTTAACAAATCTGCTCAGGGCCCTGCCACTGCTGATAATGTCAGAGTACGGCAACACCACTCAGACAAACTGTATTGCACCTGTTTAATAAGACTCAAATCTTTTCTGGACTCTTAACTCATTATTACCTATATTTGGTATTGTCTTATATTTCTTTTGTGACCTAAAGTAGCTGAATTGACTGAGCTAAAAGAGGCTAACCTGTTAGCTGCTGAGCGCAGCTAGCCACAGCACTACCCAGCTCTGCCCTTTATACCATGTTACTTTGTTCACTATAAACACATTTTTCAGTTTTCTTATCCATCGAGTAAAACTCCATCGATCATTAGACACAATAACACTACAGATGCTCCCGACTCGGCACACGGATGCTGCATTATGTTATCGTTGTCCGGGCAACCACGTTTTTTTTTACATCATTGTGGCAACGTTCAGCCACTCTTAGTGTAACGTTAGTGACATGCACATGATCTGGTTCCTACAACGGTTCTTGAAACCTTTGCTTCCCTGCTGTTGCAGATACTGCACACCCCGCCACAAAGACTTTGATGACCTGGAGAGGAAGTACTGGAAGAACCTGACTTTTGTGTCGCCCATTTATGGAGCTGATGTCAGCGGCTCAATCTATGATGAGGTGAGGGATATTTTTGTCTCTAAAGTGTTCAAATAGCACAGCAAATTCTATGTAAATTGGATTTGTTCGTAGAAGATCATAACTTCTCATACTAACATGGCTATTGCTTGGGAACATAGTAAATTAAATCAAACTTCTCAGAGTTAACAATATGCTCATATAATGTTGGCTTGATATTTCACTGAATTACTCTCCCAAAATAGTAACTATTTCTGACAGCTTTTTCTGTGAGCTCAAATATGTGATAGAAACACATCTGATTACAGAAACGCTAAAGAAAAACCTTTTGAGATGCACCGTTCTGAAACGCATGCTTTATTGTCCAGGACATTCAAGAGTGGAACATCGGCCACCTTAACACTCTGTTGGACATGGTGGAGCAGGAGTGCGGTATCGTCATCGAAGGAGTCAACACGCCGTACCTGTACTTTGGCATGTGGAAGACCACCTTTGCTTGGCACACCGAGGACATGGACCTCTACAGTATAAACTATCTGCACTTTGGGCAGCCAAAGTCCTGGTCAGTCCTTTTTATTTTAATCGCATACAGATTACAAAAAAGCTTTATACCTGTATTCTGTCCCAAGAACGTTCAGACATGTTGGGACAAATTGTGCTATATATTTTTTTTCTTTTTTTAATAATATTTCTGTTTTTACTATTAAACTTGTTGTTTTATCTGGTTGGTAAATGTTTTTCACAATGGACCATCAAAATTAAGTCGTACAACGTTCTATTACTATTTCTTTTTTTTTTTTTCTCTTTGCCCTGACATCAGCAACCACCTCTCAGATGAAATGTTGAAGCAAATAACAGCACCATCTAGTGTTCATAGTTTGCACAGACATCTATGTCAGACTCCCAACAATTATGAATTCAAAAATCCTATGTATATTTTGTTTGCATGTTTTTTTTATAGTAATTTAAAGCAATTTATGCCAAACATTTAAAATGTTTGGTATAAAAGCATAGAAGGAACTACTGATATGCCAGAACTTTGTTTTCCTTCATGTCGTTTGTGGACAATAGATGAAAGAACAAATCCCACTAAACGAATGTCCTAAAAGATTAGATGCAAGTATTTTTGTAATTAAACCATATTCAATTTATTAACAGTAATTAAATTTTTCCAAAAGTTAGCTGTAGGGTGGACAATAATTCATTATCAGAAAAAGTTGCAATGTATTTAACAACAGTGATATAACTTTTAATGTGTCATATAATTTGATATGAATTGCAGTCAATGATTACAGCATTTGTCAACGACTGATTCTAAGGTCAGTCGATTCAAGTCAAAATGAAAAAGGCTACAACACAATGGCTTCATGAGTTAAGTTTGATTTATGCTTGATGCATCTGCGAGGTCCGCGCAGCCAAATGTCGTTATTTTTGGTTTCCGTGCCCTTCCGCATGGCGTCCGCTTGGACAGCTTTTCTGCACTGTGCACCTTGAAAAATTTGTAAGCATGCAGACTCTGCAAGGTAAAACATGGCAAGTGTGCAACAGCTCCTACTAGTGAAGGTTTACAAATGTAAACATCTGGAGACATCCTGTGATTTAGCTTATTGATATCATCACCATCAAAAGATTGTGGAAAAAGTTCTGGAAAGACTGGACGGCATGAAGAAGCTTTAAAAAAGTTGTAAACGGCCATGTTTTCTACTTCCTCGTGTAGTGTGGTATTGTCAGCCTGCGGGGTGTTCTGAACACTCCCCCTTGAAGCCGGCCAGAATGGGTGAAAGCCCAGACAGAGTGTAAAGGCGGCAGGTTGTCACAAGGTTTTTTTAAATTCACAAACTCTGAAAAATGCATCTTACCAGAAGCCAGTAGATGCATTAGGCTTGATACAGAAATGTTTCGGACCAATGAAATCCACTGACATGTATTAGGTCACTGTATCAACCAGAGGCAGAAAGCTGAGCCAAAACAAACATGTTTGGCCTGGTTTCAACTGGAATACCCTCCATTTTTTTTTTAACAAGCCAAGAGGGGAGATTTTTGCCTTTGTGGATGGGAAGATGGTTGCTTGTTCCTCCTGACCTTATTTGGTAGTTGGTAGTAGTTTAATTTATCTGATAACTGTGAAACAAATCAAGAATGTGAAACTCCTCAGCTGCTGCTACCGCTGCTATGATTGGCTAAAAACTTGACATGTGAGGCATGAACCCAATCAGCTCTTAGAATTGTACTGAATTCCCCCCTTTTTTGCTAACGTTTTCTACAGGCGGCTTCCCAGATTGATGCTGTGTAATTTAAATTCCTCAAGTTATCAATCTGGTTTATGCCAGGTTAGAGATAATCACCTGGTTATATGTACTTTTAATCTGTTCATCTAATGCAGGGGTGTCAAACTGTTTCCAGAAAGCGCCGTGTGGCTGCTGGTTTTCTTTCCAACCAAGCAGTAGCACACCAGACTCCATTTATCCAATCAAGTCATCAGACTAAGACTAGACTCACTTGATATGAATAGAGTCTGGTGTGCTACTGCTTGGTTGGAAAGAAAGCCAGCAGCCACACGGCGCTTTCTGGAAACAGTTTGACACCTATGATCTTATGGCTACAAATGAAAATAGTGAAATGTCTATTTTATAATTATATTGTGAAATGTAGTTTTGATTTCATATTCTAAAAACCACATGGTATAGGAATGGCATTTGACAAATGAAAGTGAATCACAAAAAATAAAGGAGTCAGTAACAGGTAAACTGAAGGAGGCAAGAACCTATGAAGTGATAAATTTCCAGAGGGAGAGATGATCACCTGGTTAAATGTGCATTTATTCTGTTAAGCTTGGAGCTTCACGGTTACATTGAGGACCGATTGTTGTAAAGTGAGGTCATTTTGCTGCTCCTCACGACCTATTTTGATAACGGTTAGGTTTGGGGCTAAAGTGTAATTTGATTCAGGGTGAGGTATGATTCATTAATATATTTTACACACCTAGAAATTCAACATGCAATGTCATCCACACTATGTGTTCTGCGCTTTGATCGTCTGATCTACCGATTACCACCCATTACTAGAATGGGATGTTGCCGTGATGTTTGTGCTTTTATAATATTTTTTCTATTCTGTGTATCATTCTATATTTGTGTCATGCTTTCTTATTCACATGAATGTCTCTTGTTTCTTCGCCCAAAATAGCCTCCTCTTCTTTAGGTTGTTTGTGTGTGTTTTTAAACAGTCTCCTTCCCTCCATGATGTTTTCCATCTTAGGAGCTGCAGGAGGGAAGCAGGGCATATCCAGCTTTCTAAATTACAGTGCTATCTTTGCGTGCATTTGTTCTTGTTTCCAAGCTTTCCTCCTCTGTCTTCTCTATCCTCACAGTATGCTCTCTCACTCTTCACGGTCACCTCCTCCTATTTCTCCTATCTTCTGTCTCTTGTTCCCATCCTGGTGAGGTGTAGGATGTCTGTTACAGTTTTCTGCTGTGATGAGATCTCATTAAAATCATCGATTTCCATTTTTACAGCTCTCACTGAGGGTGGGTATGTTTTGCCATAACTCGCTGTCAAGCTGTAAGCTCTATGTGTGATTAAAACTGGATTCATGAAGCTGCTTAAAAGAAAGTCCAACACTTTGAAAAACATTTTGATGCTAAAACTGTTTGTATAACATAGATGCATGGTGTCTGCAGTGGTAGTGTCTATGTGCCAAAGTAGAAATTTTAATTACTTGTTTATTTGATCTTTTATTTCTTCTTGACTGACTGTTGATTATCTGGCTTATATGGTTTTAATAAATGTGTATTCTCTTTACTATCTGTTAGTACACAATGCCCCGATCAAAACATTTTCTTTAAGTTTAAAACATTTCTCTTTAAGTTTCACCTGATGATACTAGCTTTTTTTCGGGGCGGGGGGGGGGGATTCAGACCTTTTTCATTTGTATAATAACATCATTGAAAAATATTGATTTCCGTCCTTCCTGCTGTGAGCTAATTATTGGAGTGAAAGAGTGGCGGTGAACAGCTGATGATGAAAAAATGGTTCCTACAGGCTTTATAAAGTTCTTGATTTCTTTGACAGTGTTCCAGGTCTAGATAATTCTTATTTCTGTTTTTTTTTTTTTGGGGGGGGGGGGGTTATGGAAAGATGTTTCTAAAATATTACTACAATAATTAAATATGCATGCATGTTTAAATGAGATCATCTTCCCTTTAATTAACAATATCAAAGCTTAATATTAACATTATACCCATGAGTATTATTTATTTTTCTTGTCTGACAGAATAACCAAACTATAAAACCTTACAAACAACCATCTCACTACATTTTGAACTTTAGTTAAATGCAGACTCAGGCTGAAATAGATTTGTTTTCCTTAACTAGGGTCTAATTTAAAATTCCAAAATGAAGCACTAAAACCTCCTATATTTTGTAGTTGATGCAAATAAAGATGCCAAAGTTTACAAACAGTGGCTATAAAGGTGATTAGTCATGTTTATATCAATGTGCGAAAGAACCCAAAAACCATTTGATCTTAATAAAATCACGCTAAGTATTCCAAATGTCTGCCTGGTAGTGTTTTGATGGTCCTTCTTAAACCTAAATCAGTGCTTATCACGCTATGAGAAGATGTCAAAGGATGTGGTGCCATCTGCTGGCAGTATTGCAGAACAACCAAAAAGCCAGATGGTGACAGTTGGTGTAGCTACATAACAGAGCCCAACCGTTCATCCTATTCAGCTCTATTCAGAGATCTCCAACGCTTATACTGTTGAGGTGCTAACTGGCTTAGCCACAGTAGGTTACTTCCTTGCTAACCCACCTTTTTGACATGCGCAGTATCATGCCGCCTTTTATTTTTATTGTAAATATACACAATAGGCTTTATTTACTAAAGAAATTGAGCAAAAACGATATATAAAACACAAATTATGAATAACGTGCCAACAGGATAGAGTTATCTTTCAGAAAAAATATAAATAAAAAAATATACATTTAAAAAATGTCAAATAATGTTGCTTTGCACTTTTGGAGAATCCATATTCAATGTAGGATAATCCAAGTTCTTTTTATTTAAGTCTTCTTAGGTCTTTGCGTTACTCATGTCGTTTTGAAAATCTAATTAGCTCTCAGATTGACGGACCTTTCAGTTCTGTATTAGCTCTCTAAAGAGCTCTTCTCTCTGCTCCGCCTTCTCTTTTTGTTCACTTTCTGTCTGATGTGTCTCCTTCACTCCCCGCCTCTCAGTCTTGAGTTCTTACCAAGCCCTCCCACATCCTTTTATTTCCTGAAACCGAATCAATTTCACTTCCATACTTGTGTGTGTGATGGGATAATTATAGCCAGTTAAACAGAGCATACTCCCTTAAAACACATTTATACAGCCTCTTTGTCTTTTTCTTCCTTTCCTTTCATAGTGCAACGATTTGTGAAATTAAGTCTATTCCCCTGGCAACTCTCCTCCCATCAAAGTCAGTCATCATAACTACTGCTCCGACTTCCACACTAAGATGGACACACAGTGAATCTCAGCCTTGACTACCAGTCATATTTGTCCCCATCTTTACTCCATCATCGTTTCATCTTCTTCTTTTCAACGTCAAAAAGGCTTCTCAATCAGCTGTGTACCCCAACATACCCATAGAGGTCTGCTGTCAGCTGAAGGATTAGCCTTTGAACATGTGAATGGAAGTCAGAGAATGGCTGACGTAATTGAATTTTTTTTTTTTGCATTCCTCAGCTATACTTGTCTGCAAAAGCAGTCCATTATAAATCCATTGGTTTTCAGCCCCCTGTGTAGTACAGTGGTTTTTAAATATTGTAATTTTTGAAAGCTAGGACGATAGAAAGGGTAATAATGGTTTTTATCTGCAGTTCGGATGCTGGGTGTGGCAATTTGGAAGGCAAAATTAGTGTTTTGTGTAGGAAAGTGCTGCTTCTGGTGTTCCAGATTTTTTTAACCAACAATCAAGATGTTACAGGTTTTTACAGAGATATTTTTCGTGTGCTTTTATGGAGATGAATCTAAAAACACGTTTGGTGTTGTGGCAAAGCTTACGTTTAATGTTTTTATGGGACTGTGATAAAAAAGCAGGATCCCTACAGATAGCAGACAGGTTTAAAAGAGTGCAGAGCAACAAAGCACCACTAGTTGGGTGTGCTTCACAGCACCTGCTTTTTCATAAATGCATATTTTGCCTCTGCTAGTGCCCTCACAGTCAGCTCCCTATTCCCATTTGCATGCTGCACACACAAGCTGTGATGCACAGATACACTAATATTGTCTTGACTCTGAAAGTGATCTAAAAATGTAATGTTTAGACTTAGAAAAATGTAGAAATCACACTGAATGTAACCTGTTTTTTTGGTGTACAGGAAGCAAATGTGAATAAGGAGTCAAATCCCATGAGAAGATGGTACGAACGAAGTGTAAGGGAGAGATATGTCAAGGCCTTTGGTCTCTGGCAGGAGTTAATTTTACTTTATGCAAAAGCTAATTTAGGCATGACCAGACAGCAGACATGCAAGAGTAACTGCAGTGAAAGCTGCTTCCACAGTTGGAGAGAAACATTTTTGGCCGTTATTCTTTGCAGACTATTAAAGCGCAGATTCTTTGGACTCGGAATTGGCTTTATTGAAAAACGATTCTGTGCACAATCATAGCATTAGTTAGTTAGCATTTGGTTAAAGGTTTCATAGCATCCAGACAAGTATAATCATATACATATCGCGTATGAGTGCTCTTTCTGATGGGTACAAATATGCTCCTTTATTTACAGCAATGTACCTTCTTGGATCTTTGTCTAGACTTTGACTAGGCCATTCTAACACATTATGCTAACATGTGGGATGGTGAACCTCTCTCTTCCTATCAGGTTTGGTCAGAAATGGATTCCCATAGCATCATGCTGCCACTCACAGGTTTTAATTATGGTGATTACTGCAGATTGCTTCCAGCATGCAGGGCAGAAAGTATAACTTGGTTTGCGTCTTCTTATCTGTGTCCTCTAGAACTTCAAACAGGGCTTCTTCTGTCTTTGTTTCAACAGTAGCCTTTCTTTTCACTCACGCCTTGGTCAGATGAGTCTAGTGTAAAATGTCTCTCAGACAGGGAAAAAAAGGTGTCCCTTTGAAAAATGTCTTTCCAGCTACAAATTGGGAGTGACTGTCTGGCTGAAGTGGAGGGATTTAAAGTGTAGCAGAGTCTAAAATAGCCGGAGATTGATTGGCGCACAGAGGAAGCCTCTGCAGTAATGAGGACACTGTAACAGCCTGTTGTTGTGAAGAGAAAGCTAAGCTGAAAGGTGCAGTGGTTGATTTACTGCTTATCTATTGAATCCTTTAGGAAAAAAAGTGCAAATACCACAAATAGACTTAAATTTTGTGGGAATTACACCACAGGCTTTTCAGCTTCGCAACCTTGGAGGACCCCTTAATTCCACCTGTCAGGAACGCTGGCCCACCATAGATTAATCATACTCCTCCCAGTGGGGGTCAGAAGGAGGCAGGCATAAGTTAAACCCTTCATTTTCTTTGTGTTGTCTTATGTGTGTTTTTCTTTACTGTCTCTGGAGTGACATACATGTTGCTGCCATGGTAACAGTGGTAGATGGGATTTGGTCGACCCATACTGCACTGCTGATTTTTAGTTTGCAGCTTGCAGGGAACAGACAGTCTAACACATGTTCTCTGATTTGTGACGTTCTGAAATATGCTTTCAGTTATATAGAAATCTATCTCTACATAGATGACTGGTTGTACAGTCTGTTGTAAAATCTTTAGCAGTAGATTTAGATCAATATTAGTTTAATCCTCAGTTTAGAGTGCGGCTTTGTCACTTTAATCTTGCTGTTCTCTGTTGGAGTAGGTTTAAGGCATTTTTAATTGTTTCTGGCATGCTTGGAAATTAAACTGCAGTACCGCCGCAAACAACTGTAAGGAGAGAATCATTCAGGACAATTAATTTATCACTCAAGAGACTTTACAGCTTTTTAGATTACAGCCGTAAATTGACATTAAAGTGCTTTTGGTGTGAAGCTGGTGTGAAAAGGTCAACAAGGCGAAGGGATCCCCCGTCTAACACAAAGTCACAGTGCTTCATGGGTTCTCATTTTGTTGCTTATGAGAATTCCTGCTAGGCACATGCAAAGTGCAGCTGCTAATGAAAAATCATAGCCTTAAGTCGGGTTGAATTTGGAATAAATGCAAAGTTTCCAATTGTCTCTGCAGGATAATGGGATCTGCCAGCAGTTGGGGCTTATTACTTTTTATTGTCTTTGTTGCACAGCCACAGGACAAGGTGATACTCTGATGTTATCTATTGTGTGCTATGTGTGGGTGCAAAAAAAAATGCAAAGGTTTTGGTAAAATGACCCGATGTTAAAAAATGTAAGCTTTAATTATTACTTTTTATTATTTTTTAATTCATATTTGTTTATTTTCGTTAGCCTTTTGCATTGTGGATCATGTTTGTTAGACAGCACAGATAAACGCTGTTGTTGATGCTGGAAAAACCCCGAGGCAGAGTGTGACCGTGTGAAGGTTTGTGTTTCAGTCTCTAGGTGGCAGTGTGGCTCCATTCCTTCACAATCCTCTGCTGAAACGGACTTGGTCTTATACTCGATTTTTCTTTATTTTTATCTCTCCTTTTTGTCCCACGCTTCTGCTCATTCCTCTTGTCTCTCATTAAGTGTTGTTGCCTCTCACCAAATCTGTCTCTCTTTCTCCTTTTCTTCTTTCATTTCTCAGTTAGTTCCAAGCATCCATGAGGTTCAGCGAGGAAAGAATAGATGGGGTGTTTCATCCACCCAGAGTATAGATGTGGTCTCTGGAGAGTTTCACTAACTAGTGGAAATAATTATTGAAAAAAAAAAAAAAATTCCAATCCGTTTGTACATTTATGTTTTTGTTTTGTTGTTTTTTTTTTTAATACAAATGAGCAGATTAGATTCTAGCTTACTTCCTCCCACTCTGCTTCACAAATACATTTAGCTTCTAAATGCAGCATCTGACATTTGGACTAATGTTTCATGCCTTTCAGTGCATACCTTCTGTAAAATAAGCATAAACACATTCATAAGGGGAATACCTGCTTCAAATAGAACACAGAAGGCTAAAGGGTTAGATTATTATTTTTACATCAGTAAGTTTGATAAAAATGCATCATAGAGATAATGGCAGTTTAAAACTCAAACTATAAAGGAGGACAATACAGATTTATGCCAATAAATACTAATATTATTAAAAAGTTGATTTAGTCCAGTTTTTATAATGATTATAATAAAACTAATATAAAGATTATATACAGAGTGATATATTTGAAGCATTCTTTTTCTATTTTTATTAAGACCTGTATCATGGATTCAGCTTTATTATTATTACTTGAAAAAATCACGTGGCACAGAACCTAAATTCATGGAGGTCTGTGGTCGTGTTTCTAGTCAGCGAAGCCTGTGCTGTCAGTAGTCAGTGATGTTTTGAAGTGTCATGTCCTCCTATGGTGTGGGTGGGGCAGCTCCATTCTTACTGCCATCACTTAATATTTGAAACATTTTTTTTCTCCAATTTTACAGCCAGGAACATTGGAGAAACGGATTGGATATTCTTTTTCCAATAATCATTTCCTCTAGTTTGCTAACTCTCCAGAGACCACATGCTATACACTCCGGGTGGATGAAACACCCCATCTATTCTTTCCTCATGGATGCTTGGAACTAACTGAGAAATGAAAGAAGAAAAGTCGCTAACAGATACAGCCTTCTTAACGGTGCCTAATGCAGAAGTATTAGCCGTAGATCTGAAGCTGTCAAATTTTGCACTCTTCAGGTTTCAGAAAATTCTTTCGCCGAATCAGATGCTTTCTCAGATAAGAATGTACTCCTAAACATGGCATTGTTTGATTTAGTATGAATAGGTACTCTGTAGTAATGAAGGACATTCATCTGAGAGATCAAAGAAATCTCCATGCCATAGCATACCAGTTGAGGGAACCATAAAGTGCTTTCAATCTGCCCACAACAGCAAAAGAACCAGAACCTTGTTTAATGAGCAAAGGTTCTACTACAAATATTTTCTAAGAATGAGCCTAAAGCCTCTTTCAAAGCAACCTGGGCTTCCTAGTCATTTCAGCAGGTCCACAGGCTCCATGTCTGCTGCATCTATGGCAAAATTCATAGAGATACTTTGATATTTTTGTAAGTTGATATTTCTATACCTCATAATTCATTTTTGCATTTTGTCTTTTGAAGAGAAAAAACATTATTAGGTAACAAAAATCTGAGATTTCATCAGCTATAAGCTTTTATCATCAAAATAGATGGAAGTTAATCACTAAACAGCCCCTTCCATGTTATTCACATTACCTGACTATGGACTGAGCGGTTCCCACACAGAATGTGAGGCTGTTGAACCATCACTTTGAACTGTATGGGGTAATATTTGATGTGAAACTGGTGTGACATAAAGGTTTGATGCAAAGACATTCTCAGCAGAATCACATTGTCTGGACGCACACTGAGCAGACACACCGTCCGTCCATCTGAGAAATGTGTTGAAAGGTGCAGTCTGATTCAGACCTTCATAAGGTGAACAATCACAATGGGGTGGGGGGAGAGGAATAAGAAATATGATCTGAATGGTACGTGTTATGAATATACAAGCTGTTTTTTAAATGAAATTACTAAGATGAATGAACTTTTCATTGACCTTATAAGTTATCTAGATGCACCCGTAAAACTACTTAAAACAGGAATTGCTTCCCATTAATATTAAAAAACTGGTGGCCTTCACAATGAGAGTACAAGAAAAAATGAACACTATAGACGATTTCTTTTGTTAAACTGCCCTGAAACCGAAGCCTGAGGAAGAAAATCCAACACTCAAAAACAGCCGCTTCTCCTCTTTCTTCCTTAAAAGAATATTCCTTTAATCCCTTTTATCACCACCTTTCTTTTTTGTCTTTCTCTCATTAAGACATGATATTATATGCATCCAGACAGATTTATTTATTCCTGCTTTTTTCTGAGTGATGCTGCTGTGTTGATATTAATTCTTCAAGCAGTTTCACAGTCGTTTCTTCATGCAATTTGCACAAATGTCATCAATAAAGGGATTTTTCTTTTCACATGTATTTTTTCATCAAACAACCAAAGAAGCAGCTTTGTAGAAATGAAGAGTAACTGGCACGCAATATACAACGTGGAGTGCGGTTTGTTAAAGTGCTACAACTCCGAGCTTCTGTATTGTTAATTTCAACCAATATTACACCAAAATCACTATCCTTTTATACATATTTTTTTTAAATTATACTTTGAGTAAGATAATGCAATGCTAATGATTTTTATCGTATGGAAATTTGCCTCATTTTGGAAACAAAGGATAATAAAGAATCAAAAGATAATTTACATCGAAAAGTAAATGACACACCTGAACAAGAAACAACGAATTAGATTGCAGAAAGAGAGGAATTCAAGTTGCTTAGAGGTTAACAGACATGCTGAGCAGTTCTTTGTCCTCTCTTTCCAGGTACACTGTTCCTCCTGAGCATGGCAAGAGACTAGAGAGGCTTGCACAAGGTAAGCAAGAAGACCCTGCTTTAAATTTCTTAGAAATGCATGCGTTTGTTTTTTGTTTGCCGCGTTTAGATGTGACAGGCTTTGCTCAGTAAGAATATCATCATGCTTTTCTGTGCACAAAGAAAGAGCAAATGCTATGAGCCGTTGCTGATTTTTTTTTCTTTTTTCTTTTTAATCACTCTAATGATATTTTCTTAATTCTAAGAGGAGCTGTGTTAATTCCTTTGTGTGGTCCATGTGTGTTTGCTTTCTTATTGGTCTTTAACCAAAGTTAGATTTCTGTTTTGTGCCAATATGTCTGTGTAATCCCAGTAACCTGTTTCTCTCACTGTCTCACCACCTGTTCCTAATTCCTCTCATGCAGCCACTCAGTCACCCACCGTGTGTACATGTAGCTCTGGGTAGTCCGTTCTTTTTCAAGCTCCTCTGGTCTTTGTTGTGTTGTTTTTACCTGACCTTTGTTCTGATAAGGTTCTTTTCTATGTCTTCTTCCCTTTGTTTTTGTTACTAAATTCTTCTAGTATTCTGTTTCCTGGATGCCTTTATATGAGTCTTTAGTTCAAAATAGAAGCATCCAGCAGCTCTGCTGGGATCAAGCATTGACCCCGCAGGTTAGGGAATCAACCTGAGAGGGTTTCTTCTTATTTTATTTCTTCTCGTTTTACTTAAAATTCAAAAGGACTGAAAGATCCCAGGTAGTATTTTCCACAAGTACCGTATTTTCACGACCATAAGGCTCACCGTACAAAAAGGCGCAGTCTCCGTTATGTGTGCCATTGCTGTATTTAACACACACATAAGGCGCGCCGCACCACAGGGCGCGGGTTTTATATACTGGTA
>JAUZNJ010083362.1:0-50635 GCA_034780135.1 Jordanella pulchra | reverse complement strand
ACTCTGACACCCTCGCCTCCAAAGCTACAAAAATGCTACATTTATTACACATACCATTATCGCTAAAGGAGGCAGAGGAATAACTGTCCACCTAATTACTCAATCTTGGAGCCGATATCCAATCCATTAAAGAAGACACCAAAGAAGACAAAACAGTTGAGTGGATCAACTGGCTTCAGTAAATACGAACAGTTTCTGACAGGTTTTAAAATCCATTATGAAGAATTCCATTTGTATTTATGTTCCCAGAAGAGTTTTGATCAAAGTTTGATCCCCAAACCACCATAAATACTGCTGTGGTTAGCAAAACTTTATCAAATATTTTACTTAGATCATTTTGAGAACTTTAGCTAACATAAAATCGTACTGTATTTCTGTTTTAAAGGTTACATTGGTTTCCTTTTTATATTCACTTTAGTATAAAGAGTAAACATATTTTGATTGTACCAACTTATATAGTTGGACCATTTAGCAACTGGAAATGTTTACTGAAGATCTTTCTCACTGAAACCTGGCTGTTCCAAGCTGCTTCTCCACAACCCCTTTTAATGTGTTTTATTTTTCTAAAAGGTCTTGAAACCCATGCTGTTTTCTGTCATACAGCTCTAATGCAGTTATACCAAATATGAGAAAAGGAGGAATTTGATTAAAGTTGTGCACCCAAAAGCAAATGGACATATTCGAATTAAACAGTGGCCTTATTTCTTCTGCGTTATCCTCAGAGATATGTGCATATGACGCCTTTACTTTAGGAGGGTAGATGTGTCGTTATATAACTATTTTATTTTACCAGAAGATCCTATGAAATAATAAGTCTCCAGCCCAAAAGTCCCACTAGTCTTCAATATACAAAACAAAGTATTCAAAACAGATTTCACATGATTTAAGAGGGATAAATGTCACTAAAGTAGAAGCAGATAAAACAAATATAAACTCAAAAGAATTCCTTCATGAAAAATGTAGGAGCGGTTTAAGAGTAGCAATCTTTCATTAAAGTGTTAAAGCTGTGTTACCTGTTGCCCTTTATTCCTAGATCAAGTTGCATTGTGGGAGTAAACTTTTTTTTACAAAAATCTAAGTAACTCAGTAGACAGTAAAGAGGAGCAGATGTGGTGAGCAACTATTGAACTCGGCCCTGGCTGCAGACATGAGATAAGACAGATATGTGGGCAGCTTGCCCAAGGCCGCCTTCTAAATTAATAAAGGTTAGTGTTGTTGCCAAATATAAAGTTCACATTGGAGGTTCCTGAAAGTGGTCATTGTCATGTAAAATTCTGTGAAATATTGTGTTCATTCGTTTCAATGCGTCTGTGCCAGCTTTTATTTCACAATGTCTGATAGAATTTAGGTAGATTCAAAAGAAACCAAAGACAGCTTTTAGCTGTTTAAACAGATGTTCCACATGGGTGAAAAAGACAATCCACATACTAAAATATTTCTAAGATGAGTATTCATCTGTTTCATTTCGTCCTGAGGTCCAAATGCTGTTATGCTCCAAGCTTTGAGAACCAGCTTTTCAAGAATAAACAAAGTCTTATCTTCATTTAATAGCAACATTCAATTTGACTAAACCTTTTCTGAATTCAGGCCACCTAACATGACAACAATTAGCTCTATGCATCCCAATCAGTATAAGGAGAAAATGTGACTCCAGTAATGCGTTTCAAAAGTTGACAACCAATAGGATAATTATCTATAGTATTTAGTAGAACAGATGATCGTTGGACTTTTGTAAAGTTCTCATCTGATTTCATATTTTTAGGTTATAAGAGATATACCATGTAGGCATTTTTAAAGCACAATTACATAACTGAAGGTGTCACGTTTATATGTTCAGATCAGTATTTGCAAGTATAAACGACATGCATAGGACCACCAATCGTGCTGTTTAGAAAAAAATGATGAGCTTGTGTCGTTATAAAATGGGTGTATCAACACTGAAACAAAAGCACAAAGATCTTGTGGGGATGCCCACTTGATATGGTCAGATAGTTTACTATACTATTATTAATGAAAAAAGTCTTACATGGGGCTTAAAGGAAGAAGAACTCATTACTCAAAACACAGCATAAATAGTCTGATTACAATGTGCAAAAACATTTGGAGAACATAAATACCTTAGGTTTGTTTATAATGACCATCTCTACATTCAAACGAAAAGATCGAAGCTAGCAACCCTGAGGAAAACGTCCTAACATCCAAACATAGGGCGGGCAGCATAGTGTTATATGGGAGTTTTGTTGTAGCAAGGACTGGTGCTCTTCTAAAAATAGATGGCATTTTGGGGGAGGAACATTATGTTGAAATACCGAGGCAATATCTCAGAAAATTATAAATGGGTCCTCCAAATGGCCATTACCACTGATTAACCTTTAAATTAGTCACTGAATGGCTTGAAGACAGCCACATTGATATTTTGGAGTGGCCATCACAAAGCCCTGATCTCGGTACATAAAAGATTTGGAACAGGGCAGGGAGCAAACCTGTAACTCAGTGACCCCGCCTCTGTGTGATGGGATGGACCAAGAAGCTTCAGGAAGGAAACTCAAAATGTTTGACCCACGCTATTCAGTTTAAAGGTAATGAGACATAACAAGGAAACTGATATGAAATTCTAAATCTGAAGAACGTTTTTAAAAATTTTCAACACAATTACCTCTTTTGATTCCAAAGCAAATCCATTTGTGTAAAGACTCTCAAAGTATTTCTTCATTTTAGTACAGAAATCTTTACAATAGTACTGCTGTAGTAAGAGAGCCGTTCAACTACGTAACTCGAACAGCTTTACATAAAGGCGAAAAATTATTACCATGTAACCACCCCTAGAGGGTGCTATAACATTAAAAAAGGGGGATGTATGCCAACTTTTGGCAGTAAAAGTCAAACGGTAGTTTTCAATCTGGTTTATTTATTTATTTACAAAACCTATGTTTGAAGTGACAGAACATGTCAATATATTAATTATACTACAACATTATTGATAATAAAATCATTAAAGTCCAACATCATGGGACAATCAATCTACTTATTAATGTATTTTGAATACAGTAAAATATGTTGAATATTAAAAATATGAATAAAAACACCAGGCAGCCGATAACCTGTTTAGTAATTTTAATTAAACCCGACTACATATCACAATAGTAATTAGCAGCTGCTAGACATTTTTCATTTATTTTTTGCTCATATTTGAAAATTAATTCTTATCCAAGGACCAAAACCCATTTGTCGCATCTTTTTTAAATAGATCATAATTTGAAATACTAATAAAGAATGGAAAAAAAACAACAACCTAATTTACTTTTTTTGACGATAGAAGTTTAATTTGATTACATATCAAACTGTCTTGTTGTGATCTTCAAATTCGTTTGAGGTGGAAAAAAGTTCCTTGGGTAATTAATTTAGGTAATTAATGAAATTAACACAAATGATTACTGTTGTATTTATGAAAAATTTAGTGCGTTATCTATTATTAAAATTATGATTTTTTTCCCTACTGCAATACTATAAATACTGTATTAATATATTTAACATGAGATCATTGCCCCTTTAAAGTCACGCGCCTAGTATAAGTAAACTTTATCTTTCCTTAAAAGAAGCTTTTTTGAATATATTTTGATGTGTTGATTAATTATTTCGGATTTCGGAATACATTTTCGTGGGTTTTTTGTCACTATGTGTAAAACAATAAACAACCAAATTCATTTTTATTTAACAATCTCTTACAATCATGGAAGAGGATGGAGCCATGAGGTGGGGGTGGTGGTAAAGGGGGAAACAAAAAGAGGCGAAGTGGGTTGGGGAAAACGCAGACCTCAGACCAGCCAATCTCATTACAGTCATCTATTACTTTCACTTCATCGCCGGAGAAAGCTGATCTCAGATCCGCGGACCGTGTTTTCCGTCCACACTACGAGCTTTTGGGACTCAGACCAGAGGAAATCGTGTTCCGTCGGCAGCCAGGTCGGCACGCCAAGACTCATCCACAGCAGACCACGGCGAGGGGACGGACAAGGAGGCAGCGAAGGGAAGGCTGATAGGACCCACGAAGGAGTTTAATGCAGAAGCACATCCAGCGGAGGAAAAGAGCAGAGAGAACTGAGTGGCGGCGCACACGGACTAGTTTTACTCTGAGCTAATTTCCAACATTTTCCATTCTTTGCGGCTCTCGGAGCCACATTTATAACGAGAGCTAGCGGAATGTAATGCTAGCGAGCTAGCCAATGGTAGCTAGCTAATTAGCTTGTCAGGGCACCCGAGAGTCGGACGTGTGATCTTTATTAAAAATAGGTCACTGTTTGGCGTCATTTCACTTTTTTATCTCTTTGGAAAATTCTGCTTTTTGTTGTTGTTTAGACAAGATTCTAGCATGGCCATTTTGGTTTTTATTTAATAGCCAGCGCCAAGTTAGACAATAAACAAAGCGAGCTTTTCCATATTGATGAAAATCTGGTCAATATTATCCGCCCGAGTCTTTTGTGAATACCAAGCTGTGAAGGAGAAAACAAAGGATTAGAGGAGAAGAAACAGAAAAGAGAAGCAGACTTTAGATCACTGACTCTCCCCCACCCCCCCACCCCCTCCGTCCAATGTTAATGTCGACCGACGTTGCATCTATAATGCTGCCCGTTAATCGGGGAATAATGGACCGCGATAGGGATATTGATACAGCGGCCGCCGGAGCGCATCCGAACGCGGCCACAGGAGCAGCGGTTGTCCGGGGGATGAAGCGCGGCGACCCGGAGCCGGACGCTCAGACCGCCGCTGCCCTGACTGACCTGGCCGGGGCGGAATGCAAGAGACCCAGGATAGACGGCACCGGTGACATCGGACAGGTATGTGAGCAATGTAAACACAAAGGATCCGTTAGTCACATCTGTGGCATTTTTATCATTTTTTTTCCAACTGTTCTCCTAAAAAAACATCTGCCTCCAATAAGCAACACTAAAAACGGGTGTTCTAAAAAGGCGATTTTCTCAGTTTCTCAATAATATTATAATCATCTCTGCAGAAAGATTGATTTTTTTTTTCTTTTTGAACAAGCAAGAGTTGCAATAGCTAAATGTTCTTTGTTGAGATCCCGTGGCTGAGCTCCTTGAGGGAGCAAACCCAGACAAAGGTAATATGATACAGGCTCCATTGCTATGACAGACAGCAGCACAGCAAAGATCAGGGCCATTCATCATTCCTGTCTCACAAAATAAGCCACTGCTCTATCACATGCTGCAAGGTACTGTAAATATTGTTTTTCATTCACATAGACAACAAATACCTATAATGATGATCCTGATAGGAATGGCATGTGCCATTAATCACCCCCCCCCCTTAATCTGGCTAAGGTGTTAAGAGAGGGGAAGACAGACAGGATTGGGGGAGGGGTCATCCCAGAGAAAGACAAAGAGCAGAGGCTTTTTGCTGGAGGCTTGAAGGAGCGAAGGGGGCTCTCCTTAACACAGGTCGTCCCTTTTGTTTTTTCATGACTCCACAGCTGAGACAGCAGAGCATCAACCGCCTCACTGGTATCAATTGCACCTCTCACTCATCCTCCATGCATCTGTTTCTGTTTCTTCCTAAATGCATGGCAGCGTGTATATTTTTAATATTTTACACCTACGTCCTAAAGCGTCTCTAACCAATAGGACGAGGCGGTGGAGAAGTTGGAGAAGTTTCTTTAAGACGAGGGCCGGCTGCCGGGATCAAAGAGCTCAGACGTTTTTAAGAGTTAGGATTTGGATTTAAGAATGGCAGATATTTTCTGTCATTCCCGGGGTTAGAAGTCCTTTGAATAAAATCAGCCTCAGTTCCTCCTCTGCTTGCTGCTGCACACTGCTGGGCAGCTGTTTTATATTTCTTTTTTGCTAAGACAAATCTGACTGGAATTGATTCTGGAAGTGATGATAACAAGCTTTAAAGGCTAACTGTACAAAACCTCTGCAGGTATTTTACTATTTTGTTTAACAGAGGCCATAATGGATAGTAAATACGTATAAACAGACAAAAAACCGGGGAAAATAAGTCCTAACCTGACTTTTACGAAGGTCTCGCCTCATATGAACTTAGCGTTTCAAAGCTGCAAAAATTTTACTTCTTTTTTTGTGCTTTCTGAAGTCCTTTAGATGAGATGGCACCAAGATTTTTTTTTTCTGACCGTATACATCATAGGGTTACAGTCCTGACTCAACGCCCTTTTGCTGTACATTGCTGTTTAGGTGGCTTTTCACTCTTTTTCCTAAAACGTTGTTTTTGGATTTCCTACCCTAAGAAAACACTGTCAGTCACGGTGTGAAAGCTAAACGATCGTCTCTTTATTCTAATGTTAAAACCGGAACCAGCTGACTGCAGGCAAGATAACTCAGCAGAAAACCTGACATTCAATACCTGTCCGATTTACTTTTCCTTAAAGAGAATTAAAAAAAATGTATGATATTCTGCACTATACGCATTCTAATTGAAGCTTAACCAACATTTTGAATGTTTTCAGTCTAGATTTTTAATTAAACTTGAGCTGAGACGCACCAATCAGAGAACGGAACGGAAGCTGACATTTTTGCCTGGATGGACTTAGACGGCTTACCAGCTGTTTAAATATTGAAGGTTTTCAGATTGTAATTTCCAATTTTTTCAATTTTTAAATCATTTACTGGATCAAAACAAAGAGCTACTAAAGTTTTCTGTCTACAAACACTTCAGCTAATAGTATGCACATTATTGGAGACGGAGAAAGGTTGGAAAAAATTGCTTTAAGGTATAAAATCAAGCAATATCACCTTTTATTGCCAAACGTTTTCTGTTCATTTTCATGTGTTAAATTATTTGGAAAGGAAAGAGCTTGGAGGTTATAATGTGATCAGACAGTAAAGATAATCCGTATCACCCAGAAATGGGAATCTGTGTGTCTCTAGGAAGATGATTTCTCTGTTCTATGTGGGATATAGAGACTGGGGCTGGGGAGGAAAAAATGGCCAAATGAAGCAGGTGAACTGATACATAGATGACAGGTGATGGACAAACTGATCTGTAGCTGGATAATGTTTCAGAGACGATTCATAGTCTGAGGAACGGCGAGTTGGTAGAAATGCTCCAAATAAGGAGAGGAAAAGATGCTGGGAGGGCAATCTGTGTTTGGGAACTGGAAGATGTTGGAGGGCTTTATAAAGAAACTGAGGCAAAAAGAAAACCCGAGGCCATTAGCTCTCATCCATGAGGAGTCGTGATAAGAGGATGAGAGAAAAGTGATGGATGACAGAAACGGCATCGGCTGAGGAGGGATAAGCAGGAAGGAAAATGAAAGGCACTATATGGAGGATAAATAAATAGAAAAAAATGACATTGAATGGGGATAGGCTGCCGATTCGAGCGTAAGATCTCCGTCAGGGTGGAGGAGATGAGTTCTGGGTGGGTGATGTGCGCCAGGAGCCAAATGCCCCCTAACAATTACTGCAGGATCCCCACTGAGGGATGCAGGACACTGCTGACCTTCCAGCCTGCCTGTAAATCAACGCTGTAATAATAAATGAGAATGCAGCCTCCTCCTTTTGTTGCTCCCGCTCTCCTCTCCCCTCCCCCTGCATGTCCTCTGATTTGTCCCCTCTTGCCCCCCCCCCCCCCGCAGGCGTATTTCCAGCTTGCTAATTGACTCCTGATTCGGAGGTTCTCTGTACCAATGAGATGGAGTCATCCACACTTTCTCTCTGCTATCTCATCACTCCCTCTGCCATTTTTGATTCTCTCCATTTCTCAGTCCATGTCCCATCACCCCCTCCCCGTCCATGACGGCTGTATTGATGTTTCCCCTCGAGGCAGTGCCGTGGTCCACGCGGATGTAGCAGGAGTCAGTTTTCTAACTCTCCCTCTCTGCCCCCGCCGCTCTCTCTGATTCGTAGAGCCGATTTGTCCTATCGTTGGCAGTAAAGAGGCTTTGTGTCGCACTAACGAGATCAAAGCTTATTTAGGCGAGGGCATTAACTAGACTGATCGCTGTGACGGGCCAAAGCAGTGGGGGGAGAGGGGTGATACAGTAGAACAGATCATAGACAAATATTTGGTAGGAAATATCAACGGTTTCTGTATCTCATCTTTATGTTCCTTTTTTCAGATCTGAAATTTACGAAACAAACTGAAATACTTCAGGCTGAACTTTTAAAACCCTCAAAATATGAAAAGCAATTAACGATAGGGATGGAAAATCTTACTTGGAGCACAATTTAAAGGACAGAAAATGACTTGAGTGCTGTTGTATTTGAATGCCTATTGGATGCAGGTTTTCTGCCTGATCATTTTATGATCAGTTTTTTTGTTGTTGTTTTTTTATATAAAACATGTCACTGTAATTAAAGATATAATTAGGGCGACATGGCCTAAGAATCTAATATCTTTTTAGTTTTCCTACCAAATCTGATTAGTAATTTTTTACTCAATTGAGTTTCATAATAAAAATGATAAAATACACATACTACTTTCAAAAAACTAGCTTTTTTTACTGGATCATCCCCTCTATGAGCTGACCTTAATTTAAAGGGCAGTGAAATTCAAGCTGTGAAAAATGCTGTCAAACAATCATGTTTCACAACAAACTAAAAAATGTAACATGACACTCTGATAATGATAGTTTCATAAATATAAAGTATGCTATAGCTTATGTTTTATATTTTAGCACAAACCCTGGACAGCAAAGCTAAATCAGATGATATACATCCTGAAATGTTCATACATAACAAGCCGCTCAAAATGTTCTTAATATGCAGAGCTTGAAAAGTTCGCTGATATTGAGATAAAAGGTGCGATTAAAGATATTGTGCAGCTGTAGTTTTGTATTAATTTTAATCATCTTAAACTCACTGGTAATTTAGAAAAAACCCAGGAACCTTTTTTAGCAGATTCTTGAATTTGATGTAAAAGTTTCATTATCTTAGGTCCTTAAGGGAGGTTTCAACACACTATGGTTAGAAATGTGATCTGTAATCCATGCAGGGGATTTCCTTTTTTTTTATTCCCATTCAGTTAATTTACAAATAGCTGAAATGTAATCAGCTAATTCTAAATACTAAATCTTTCAGGTGGAAGCGGAGGTGTGGAGTTGTGCTATTGTGTGCTACTTGGATTTTTCGTAGAGGTCAAACACGGTCTTACATGGCCTGCCGTTTAATGATTGGCGTTAAACTTTGAGCCACAGTTGGTGTTGTCACCCTTGACTTTTGAACCAGCACTGATAAGCTACAAATTCCCCAGACAAAGTTGCTCAAGCCTTTATTCTCTCTCTCTTTTTGTAGAGCTTACATTGCAGTGCTTTGTTTACATAATTGCTGCAGTTGTATTGCCAAACTATGGAGGAAGAATTAAATGGAAGAGAAAAAGCAGAGTTTGTTCGAATACAAGAATAGATCAGAACCCCTGCATTGGCTCCTGTAAAACGACACTCGCTTATTCTCCTTAGCATGCCACTTGCATGTTCAGCCTCCCTTTATGGTCATCATGTCGCTGCTCCCCCCTCCCTACGTGTCTCCTCCCCAAGGCTGCCCCCAAACTGTCACATGTGCTCCCATCTCCACACGCCCACACAGCCAAATGTCAATTCAGTGTTTCCCTTACATGGGGTCATCTGTGATGCGTGCCGCTGTATTGTCTTTGCAGCTTTGCGCATCACAAATGATTCAAATTCCGTCGTGAAATCCACCT
Source organism: Jordanella pulchra (assembly GCA_034780135.1). Lineage (NCBI taxonomy): Eukaryota > Metazoa > Chordata > Actinopteri > Cyprinodontiformes > Cyprinodontidae > Jordanella > Jordanella pulchra. The sequence continues at coordinate 40,960 of JAUZNJ010083362.1, read as the reverse complement.
ATATCAGATAAATAAATGAAGAGTACTTGAAATTCAATTGCAGGGATGAAAACTTCTGCTTAAAAGTTTATTAGTATGTAAAGCTGTTGTGGTTCATAAATAGTTGCTATTTTTTAAATCAAGCTTTTATCTACAGAGATACTGATTATGACTGCCTGCTTTTTCTTTAGGAAGTGTGATAAAATGAAATATAACATCAGCATTTGAAACATTTTTGCAAGCCTTTCTGCAGTGAAACATCAATTATTTACATCATGATCAGAGGTGATGCCATATGTCTGTGAGAGAGCAGTCAATAAAAAACTCTGGTTTTTACTAGTTTATTAAAAGCAAGGAGAAAAGGGATTAAGAGGACAAATAAACCAGCCGTCTAGTTAAAACGGGATATTTTGTAGTTGCAGTGAATTTGGTCATTGTAATAGCAAAAATAACAGACTTACTTTTTACCCGGACCTGTCCGAAAATAAGCAAGATTGTCCAAATACATTTGTTTTCTTGCAGAGTTAAACATCAAAAAGAATTAGATAATTACTTTAGTGTGAGACATAAAGCCTTCTTGTTAGCAGCTGAAAGTCTTGCTCTCTCTCACAGCTTGAATGGGCCGAAGCCATTTAGCAACATGGCAGAGAAAACCTCTAACTTTGAGCAGAGGAGACAAACGGTGAGATAAAGTGAGAAACTAATGAACCAGAGGGAAATATTCATACGAAAAAATGGGCTCATTAATAATTTGACACCTTATTCTGCTTTTATTTCCTGTGTAACATAATTCGTACTGAGGGCTTTGTCTGTCTTTAAACCGATAAACACAACATAAAATAGAAACGCATAAAAAAAGAAAAAAACATTGACATATTTTGTGATTACAAATAAATTGGCATCAAATACCACGATTAGATATGGTTGTTTGTTTAATGCATTTCAAAATAAAACCAATCAAGCTAAAAAACACAAAAAGTCTGCAGAAACGGGCAACCTGCTTGCACAGGAACCTATTTACAGAAAATGTTCAACGATGTGTTATTAGCAGGCCACACAGGCAGCCGAGAAGTAAACAGTCATCAATACATCCATCCTGCGAGTGCCCTAAAGCTACTTCCTGTTGTTCAGTCGTGTCTTGGTCTCCCACTCTGAGAAAATGCATCTAGTTAAACTTCAAAGAAAGAGACCTGAGAGCTTCGGACTCTCTCATTTTCTGCATATGTTTTGCTTTTCAAGGCCTGAAACCTGCAGGAAGGTGTCTGTTTTGAAGTTAGTTGTTTATGTCGTCGTTTGAGTTAATGCTAAGTAGAAAAACAGGATCTAAATGATTTAATTTAAAAAAGAACAGAAGAGCAGCTTAGGATGCATGATATCAGCCTTACCGTTGGTCTGATACGCGACACCGGACTGATATAGAAAATCAGGGTTTGTTTCCATGTTGTTTCCGTTTGTGTTTGTGGAGGTTTGCGTGATGTATTCATTTATTACCTTGGCACTGAGAGTAATGCATCCCTTTGTATTGAATTAAAATTTTTATTGAATTTATTATTTGTTTTGTAGGTATTTATTACATTTTAATTTTAGGATTATGTTTTTTTTTTTTAAGAATATTTTTTGTTGGAGTTCTTTAAGTTTTTTTTTTTTTTTTCAGTTTTTTACTCATCTACTTTTTGGGACTATGAGGTGCTTCAGTGAAGCAGATAAACATAGATGTCATAGATTTGGTAGTTTAGGTCTGTATATATCGGTTATCAGACATATTAACATCACTTTTAATATTGGTCCAAATTTTCATATTGAATAATCCCTAAAACAGAAACAAAATGCTTCAATTTATTTTTTACTTTATTTAATTTTTTTTTCTTCTTTTTCAGCAGTTGTTACTAGTGAAGCTGTAGAGGTTTGATGTTTCTGATGGCTTGTAGCCGGGAGCAGCTGAGGGTCTCAGATATAGCTTCAAATCAATATGTAGTTAGGGTGGAGCGCAAACGTAGACGACGTTGAAAGAAAGGCGGTGGAAAATATCCGTCTCCTATTTAATTGGATGAAGTCTGAGTTCATCTTTTCTAGTTTGTTAGATCCGGTTAACAGTTTATTTTCCAGGGTTAACATCACAAAATAGCCACTTTGATTCACAGCTAAAGGATGTCAATAAGAAATGGTGAACTAGAAGTATTTGAGAAATAGTTTAGTGAGTCTTTGTTTAATCCAGTTAATTAGTATTTGATTCTAATTTAACTTTTATATCAACAATTGTGATTAATCCAAAAAATAATTTCATCCTAAATGATGAGTTTTTAAACAGGAAACTTGTAAGCATTAGCCTAGAAGCTTAGCAATTGTCAACAGAATGTTGCCAACAGGAGCAACATGTGCATTTATTAAAGAGTCAGAAGTTAAAGCTCTGGACGGCTCAGGTGACACATTAGATCCTTTTTATAGCAAGTTAACCCGTGTTACAGCTGCGTATTCCGGCTGTTCACCCAGGAAAACCAAATGGAAACATGAGTCTAAATACAGCAAAAATGATTTGCTTTCCCCCCTAGTTTATAATTAAGAGTGCACCGACGTATCAATCAGGATTTCCTTATTTGGGAGATCTGTGATCGGCCGATGCTTAGATGAGAAACCGATGTTTTCCACAACGGTTTGAATATCAATGCTGTAAACATTGATTTCTATTGAAGAGCAGTCATTTCAGAAGTTTTTATTGTTTCAGAGGTACAGATTATTGACTTTCAGTAAGATAGGATTGAAACATTGATCTTATAACAATTGACTGTCAGTTATTAAAAAAATCTGTATTGGTCAATACTGATTAATGGGAATGGGCTCTTCAGGCCCTTTAAAGATGGGGAATCGGTGCATCCCTGATGTTTATGCATTTTTCCTGAAACATTTCTCCCGTATTTTCTCATTGTTCTCAGTAGTTGCTGCCCCTTGTCTGCCTCCTTGCTGCTTTAAAAAACTTCTCCAAGTTCACCTTCATGCGTCAAGCTTGCTAAAACAACATCTATAGCATTTAAAGTCAACGTGGGCTCGTTGTATCTTGGCCTCAAATGGCAGCAGGCGGAGTTTCCTTAGATCCCACTTAGCTCTTAACGCCATGAAGGCAGCGTCGGGCCGAGCCCCGCTCTGTTCTGGTAGGTACCTCCGGATGCCTGCAGCAGCCTGCCTAATTACGCCCTCCTCCCCCCTCCCCTCTCTCACCATCTGTTGACCTCGTGTCAGTCTGCCTTCCTTTTACCCCCCCAAACCCCCCGCTCCTTGCAGTTTGCTCCAGCTACTCCCGACTTTTTGGTTCTATTCCTCCTAAAATAGCAGACAGCAGATAAAGGAAAATAAACAAGCCAGGCGCCCTTTCTCAGGTTTGCCTTCGGGTTGAGTTAAGAGAGGAGGACAGAGAGTGGGAGGCTGTGTTTATAAGCGTGTGACTGGTTGTCTGTGCTTTTTCTGATCTCTGCCAGCTCAGTCTGAAACCAACGCCTTCCCAGCCTCCTCCCAGCTCACCAGGACTGGAACTTGATGGAAACTTCGGGGGGGATAAGGGACCGCTGTATTTTTTTCTTTTCTTCTTCCTTTGTTTAGAGCAGTTTGGCATAAAGATACAAGGTTTTTTTTCTTTTTCTCTCTCGATACTCTTCGGTTTTACAGTACGTGTGAATAAAGAGGCGAGTTTTGAGGTCAGACCCCCAGTCCCTTCCCCCACTCCCTAAGAAAATAAAAATCACATGACATATTTTCCTTGTGACTCATTGTCTTTGCTTCGCTCCCGTTTGTTGTATTATTTTCTCCCCTTTCTTTACTTTGGCCATCTTTTTACCCGCATTCCTTCTTTCGCTGGTTTTTCATCTGCTTCTTTCTTTTCTTTCTCACCATTCCTTCCCCCATCGCTCCCCCTTTTTCTGCCAACAGATTGATTCCAGATGTTGCTTAACTCCCCCCCTCTCCCTCCCTGTGTGTGTTTTTCTTTTTTTCCCATCTTAAACTCCTCCTTCTCTGCTTTTTATCCGTTTCTTTTGACTCTTGAACCGACTGAGACTCTACAATTTGATGGTCTGGGATAATTCTGGTTTTCATTGCTGTGGCGCACCAGCATTCTCAGTCCTTTCTCATCACTAGTGCATCAGACAAGCACATCTCCAATAAAGACAAACATTAATATCCCTTTAGTTTACAGAAAAGAGTTGAAAAGGAATAAACTGAGTAGAAATGCTCTTAAATGATGCTCCAGATGTTCATAGTCTTTCAATCCAGAACGTCCCGTGAGCTAAGCCTCACACCCCTTCATTGCTCCTCTGCTCCATATGAGCCTGCCGGTTATAAATGTAAATGCAGCGCACCAAGGAGAGGGTTCCCCCTGGGGACGAGGCACGAGGGGAAAATTGGTTCCAGATGAAACAGGAAGCGGTGGGAGAAGACAAAGAGAGGGCTGTTTCAGGCGGGGAAAAGGGAGGACGGGCCTCACGCCCCGAACTCTGACAGTCTGAGCTTACTGCTCATGTTAAAAAAAAAATGTTTCTCTACATTTTTTTTAAACATCTTACTTAAATTATCTTTTAGCTTACAGTAATCATTTTTTCCGATTAAAATGCAGTGCATTGTTTTATGATTGAACAGAGTGAACAAAGTTATGAAGGGTGAAGAAAGCAGCATCAAATCTGCAGAATGTGGTGTGCAGATATATTCGGTGCCTCTTTACTCTGAGTTTAATGCAGTCAGGAAACGCCCACCTAGTAAATAGATTACAGTTGTACGTTCAATGTCTCCCACTGTTCAGCGACATGAATCGAGGAACAGAGCAGCAGCAGCTGGGGCAGAAACATGCCTTTTCTTGAAGGCAAGGTTCTAAAACTGTTAAATCATCTGATGATCGATGTTTAATCCAGAAATTAAAATGGAAAAAGGACAAAGCAACAGCAAACATACAGAGACTCGTGGTAGCTCTGGAGGAGCTGCTGAGATTCTGCCTGTGAGTGGAGGAAAACTTCACCAAACTAAGGTTTGTTGGACAAAATCCCCGTCTGTGGTGATGAACTAAAATGTTTGTGGCAGAAAAGAAACACTGCAGAATCCCCCAAACCAGTCCCCACTGTGAAGTAGAGTGGTGGCAGTGTCATGCTGTGGGAATGGAGCTGGTAATAGCTGGGAGGAAGATGGATGAAGGTAAACGGAGGTCGAGTCTGTAAGAAAACAGCCTGTCTAAGCTAAAGCTGTTCTACAGAAAAGATGGACAGTTTTACATTTAAAAGAAATAAAAGGAAGTTTGTTTGTAACGAGGCGATGTGGGAGAGCAGCACGGCCTCCTCTGTAGCATAGCCTCCCTCTCTCCCAGTCTCTGCTCCACAGAGAGCCCTTCTGGATTAATAAGCCTTTTCTCTGTCTGTTTATATAAACTTTGTCATCACAGCTCTCTGTCTCATACACTTGGCCCTGATTGGCTGGCTGAAAGCAATTAGGAAGTGATTCCCGCAGCGGGCAGCTTGAGGTCGAGGCTAAGAGGTTAACTCTGTTGACGGTCCTCAGAGTCTAAATCAGCCTTTCTTTTATTTTATTTTCCTCCTTTTGTCGTTCAGGCAGCCTGTAGTGCATGGACTTCAAACATTTCCTGATTAAATTTAACAAACGCTAGAGTTTATAGTCATTCACAGACACGCACGTATTTCTCTCCGTTCCCCCCCCTTTCGCCTCTCCTCTCCTCTTGCTCACTCAGACTCAAGCCTCAGCTCCTTTTTCGAGCGCAGAGACATGAGTCTCACCAGGCGGTCATGTTTTCTCTGCGAGGCATACCAGCAGTTATCCCCCCCCCCCCCCCATCTCTCTCAGCTTTAAAATATCATTTAGTTAACTTTCCATATTGTAGCTCTGACACAGACAATGGCTCCTCTTACCAGGTCAAAAACGGCACAGAGCAGGAAAACAAAAGAGGAGAAAAGGGGTGAGAGAGACAGAAATAATCTAATTAAGAGTAATTATGGAGCAATTAAGCACAGCAGTGGTTTTCTGAGGAAGGTTGTTTGGTGAGCGACGGCAGTGGCGCTTTTGAATGGTCGGTTTGCTTGTATGAAAGTTCTGGGTCACCAGTCGCTCACTGCTGACTTCATTTACTTCTTTACCTTTTTGCTTCAGGGGAGTCTCCTCTGCCCTTTCATGAGTTTAGGCTTCCAGACTTTGATGTTTATAAAAAAAGAGCTGAATGTTCTGGTTTAGAGCTAAATGATTCGGTGCTAGCGTTATACGTACCAGCTTTAATATAAGCATGCAAGCCTCCCAGGAAGATTTGTTTGAATGCTCTTCAGAACAAACTCCTGAAAGGATTGGAAGGTTCACAGGTGTGATAGATGTTTAATTAAGGATGAGAAAAAAAAGTCACTGTATTCTGCAGGTTTCCACATGAGGGAACCTTCTGGAATAAACGTTTTATCAGACGAGAGTCTTCAAGGCAAATGTGAAGCGTGGCGGCGGTGGCATCATGGTGAGGGTCTGTTTGGACTTAAACCGGTTCCTTAAATCAGCATTTATTGGTCAAATCATCCGCCTCCAGAAGGTGTTTGATGAAGGAGAAATCAGCACATAAATCTATGTATTTAATCCTTGTTTTACAAGTAAGACCCTGTATGATTTCGAAGTGCTTATTATAATGTTAAACCCCAGCAAAAGAACAGCAGTGTTATTCTTTACACTGAAACAATGGAGACCCTGGAGTTATTTTTTTATACCGTCAAAAAATGTTTTATGTAATGATTAAAGTGTCTTCCTTGTTTGTCAGTCTGAATGCTTTGTGGGGTTTTTGGGTTTTTTTTGCCATTAAGTACATTTCCAAGTTTTGCTGCCGCTCATCTGCAGAAGCCTAGCAACTTAACGCCGCTCTCCTCCCTCCTGTTGTCTCTTTCAGAACAACGAGCCTTTAAACCCTGGTTTCCATGGATATGCACCTCACAGTCAGGTAAGAGCTTATTATTTGCTTGCAAATCTCACCAACCACCAATAAATGTAAAGAGAATCCTTGACTCCAACAGAACGATGTCGGCTTCATCATTTGGCTTTTTTAGTTTAGAAAGCTGGAAAAAGGCAGAACAGACGTCGTGTTTTGTGCAGTAATGTGTAAACGGCTTCGTCAGTGGATGCAGAAGGTTCCTCTAAAAATACATCCGTGGGTGTTTTATCCTTACGGTGCTGCAAAGAAGCATTTGCATATTTACAGATTTATTATATTTATTTATTTTGTTCACTGAAATGTTTCAGATTATAAAACAAATACAATAATTAGATGCAAACATGAGTAAATAACCCACCAAACCAACCTGGTAAATCAACATGTCTGATAAAGTAATTACATTCTGTTTTTTAAATTTAAACCTGGAGTCAACAATTGTATTTTCTTGAAAGTTTGTCATTTAATTAACCCGATCTGTAAGATCAGAAAATTACTTAATAGGACCTGTATGATGTCGGCTAAAAGATTCCCAAAAGAATCGAGCCTTGACTTAAACAAATCCGGATGCAGATGAGAAAGAAAGTAATAAACATCAACACCAAACGACTAACTTAACTGAATTTACTTTCTCTGTGGGATAAAAAGAATATTGTTGATCCCACACAGGAGTTCAGCCCCAAATTACTTCAAAGTGTCCATCAATGACCCAACCAGGAAGTGAGCGAAGAACCTCCGAAAAAAAAAAACCCTGCAGAAGAAAAAAGACCTCAGTAGGAAAGTCCTAAATGAAAACCTCTGCTGACCACATAAAATAAGGCTTAACATTTCCTAAAAATGAGATGATGATCCTCAAGAACATTTAAAAGATGCTTTCTAGACTGCAGACAAAAAAGTGGAACATTTTGGAAGATGTCTGTACTGTTTCAGAAACCAGCTAGAGATTATACTCACTATTGTGACATCGATTAACCCAGCCCTTTTTTTCCCTCTTTCTTTTTCTTCCTCTATTTACATGATTAAAATGACCCCATGGATGTTACACAAGTCTCAATTTAAACAAAAAGAATCATTAACAAAGCAAATAAAACATAATAGATATGGATAGAAAATGGATGCATGATTTGATAATGCGTGGCTGCTGAATTCACCAGTGAAGCAGCCAACAAATGCACGTCGGCCGATACAAGAACAAAAACACTAATATTGGCTGCAAATATCAGCCGGCTTAAATTTGAGCTCTAAAACAAACCCATGGTGCTACAGATCTAACATGGCAGCTGCAAGAAATCAACAACTTATTTTATGTCTTTTTAACTATAATATACATTAATTTAGTAGGATATGTTTGGAGCTTTGTTTTAACCCGACTGCTTGTATGATAATTAGAGATTGACCCATACAGTTTATTTTTTAAAACAGATACTGATGCCAATCAGTCTTACTGATCCCCAAAATGTGCTGCCGATTTTTATTTATTTATTTTTTGAAGGGGGGGGGGGGATTTTTGAGGACAGTATTGCTTTTTCGTCTTCCATTTAAAGTGAAATGTTAACAAATGTTAAAAGCATCACTTTGAAAAAAAAACAGCAGTTATTAACAAAAAATAATGTTGGACACCAAATGTAAGGAATATCAGTAGATAAACTTCACATGATCTTTTAAAGTTTTATATGCATATCGGCCAGTGGTGATAAAAGAAAAAGAAGACACAAATATCGGTCAAAGACGTGGACCGGCCGGTGTATCGGTCTATCTCTAGTTATTATCAGTGATGGAACCACAGCGTTTGATCTGTAGTGGAAAACCTCAGTAGAAATCAGTTTGTAAGTTTCAGGAAATGAAGGTTTTAGAAGGAGGTGGTTCAAATCTGGGCCAAGGCTGAGGCTTGACCTTAAGGAGGCCGTTCTTGGTTGGAAACCGATGAAAACATTAACTCCATGTTGTATTGCGTCAGTATCACTGTCTGATAATAAAATACATTTTAAGATCTGAAACTTTTAGGTGCGACAAGAAAAAAGGAGAAAAAGAAATCCGTTCCTGGGCAAATGTTAACACCACTAGTTCTACTTTTTTCCAGGGTTATTTATTGTAACTATTTGGTTTTAGATAATAATTGAACCTTAATCCTTCCTGAGTGTTTGGTCCAGCCATCGCCTCCATCCGGGTTCTTCCACCAGCCTGATCAGGGATGCGTGTTTAGCGCCTCGACAGTTGTGATGTTTGGCAGTTCATACGTGTTGCCCCCCCTGAGAAGCGCTGAATGGAAGCAGAGCTGCTTGTGACTAAGCTTCCCTTTCAAACACTCGATCCTCGGAAAGTGGGGTGAAATTATCCTATCACCCGCTCCTAGCCGAGCTCCGCACGCGGGGGCCTTTTCACACGGCAGTTGCAGTCCTTTCACTCTTCAGCTCCTCTCATCCTTTCCTCGTTCCCTCTGTTTCTCTCTCTCCACACATATTGCTCTCGGTAATCACTGCCTTATGTGTGCAAAAGAGAGGAAGAGGAGCTGAGTGTTCTGTTATCTGCCTTCCAGCAGCAGAGCCCGCTGAGCGGCTCAAACCGTCCCAGGACTTGTGTGTGTGTGTGTGTGTGTGTGTGTTGGAAGGGTGTGTGCAGAATGTCCCAATGTGGATTTGAAAGCAGGAATATATGAATCTGTCCTTGTCTGCAGCTCTCTGGCAATGCCACAGGAGGGGGGTGTTGGTCTGTGTGCCCCCCAGCCTCCCTCCTCTCCACACAAGATGGAAGATTCTCTCAAACCTCCGTCTTCCTTCTATATTCTGCCCTTCTGCTGTTACCTCCTTTTCTTTTTTAGAACAGTACTTCTAAAATGTGAGCTTTAGAAACGAATTGCGTTTTCCTGTCCCTGCTGACCAACGATTTGGTTATTTTTAGTCGGATGCTCATTTGACAAAAGAAAATAGGGAGATTAAAGGCATATGGAAACAAAAACGTTTGAGACAGAGCTGGAAGAGACAAATGACAGGTGTTCAGGATGGTTTGCCTGAAGGGCACAGGATATTTCAGACATACGGTAATTTGCAAATGTCTTCCCACTCCCTGAATCTTTTTGTATTTCTTCAGTTTTTGAGTTTTTTTTGTATGAGAGGCCAGCACAAAGTGGCACATAAAAAACTATCCCAGTGTTTTTCTGTTGTTTTTCTTCCAGAAATGATTGGTTCGTTGTTGAGGCTAAATATAAGAAGGTGTAATGAGATAAAGACCACAAAGGATTTCAGACTGGGACAAAAGCTCAGCTTCCACCAGAAGGGTGCATTTTTGCAACCAGAACTACTGTGAAAAGGGTTAAATTGAAGTATATTTATGTGTCAGAACATCCCAGTCAAAGTTTGATAGTTTCCTTCCTTCATCCAGAAGATGTTTTGTGAAGAACAACAAAGAATATCAGTGAAGCTGGTGGAGTTTCCCCAAAGGACTGCAGATGTAACTGCAGCAGAAGGTGGTTTATAAACCAGCACAAATTCACACCACATGTATCAGATTGTTTATTGTAATAATTTACAAGAGGTCTTATGTATAATAAGCACATTTATTTTGGTGGTTAATGAGCTAAAATGTGAAAAGTTCTGGACAAATCCCCAGAGCTTCATTTTCTGATAAAACAAGTACCTGGTCTCCACACCTCGACCAAACGAGTTCAGACTCTGTCAGTCATCTTTTTCTTTCAGAACCAGCATACAGTTTTGGATTTGCTTTGTAGATGATTTATAAAGTAATTCCTGCTAATATATTCTACTCTCCAGCTCGCTTGCCGCCGGTTATCATGCAAATGGAGTTAGCCAAGCCTAGCTTTGGAAGAATGGTTCGCGCTAACGGTGGCAGTACATTTGTCTTCATGGAGCTGCTGTCCTATAATATTTATGTATGTTTTTGCTGCCTGTAGGTCTGCCCGTGTTAATATGATTGTGTTAAACGGTGAGGTGCTTCTGGGGGTCCCTGCTGCCTCTCTGGATGTGTTTTTGATGCTTTCTTTCTGGCCAGCCATTTTAGCGTTTCACAATTTGAAGTTATTACATCTCACCGCTTCAGTCCTTCTAAAATGTATTACTGTAGTTCATTTACTTTATAACGATCATTATCCCTGGGTTTTTGATCACAGGTACTGTAGTGTGAACAAATATCCATTGTCACACTTGTATGTTTCAGATCATCCAACAAATTGGATATCTAAGATATTGACTTGTTGAATGAAAAAAAACCTTTCACTGGTTGTACCAGGTTATTTAAGCAGATGTTTTCAAGAATAAATAATTTTATTAGGTTAATTTCCAAGGTACTAGGACAGAATAAACGAGACACCTTATTGGTATCGATGAGGGTATCTCATCAATACCTTTTTATTTTGTTTCATCAAACAAAAGGGTAAAAACAAATAATGTACTGAATGTTTTTTGTTTTTTAGATTTGGAACAAAACCATTCAGAATAAAAGTACAGTTTTTTATATAAATAAAACAATAAAAAACACTGTAAATAACTTCATAAGCAAAGGGATTAAACACTATCTTTAAAAATATGTTGCATAATTGAGACAGGACTACCAAATTTGGCAGGAAAAAATTGTTAAAAACACTCCAAAAGGCTGAAAATAAAAACAAACCAAACGCTATAAAACAATCTCAGGTTTTCATGAATATATTAACTGAATTTGAACTTCTTACATAAGTTTAGCCAAATGATACCAGAAGCAGAGACAGTGGATGACGTGAAGAAAGCAGCTTTGTGAACCAATTAGAGGGAGGGATTTAAGTACAACCGTTAAAGAGAAAAAGAAAACAATAACGTATTTTTTGGACTATAAGTCATACTTTACATGTTTTGGCCGAGGGTGCGACCTATTCTCCAGAACGGCTTACATACGAAAAATATACCAATAGATTCTCAATTAATTTACTGTATTATAACAGTTTTACATGACAGCCATGTTTTAAGACAGAAATGCGATGTATCACGGGAACTGCTGGTCACGATAAATCAGAGAATAGAATAAGAAAATACAAAAACATTACTAAAAACCTAACAAGACAATGAAGAAAGCGAGAAAAAACTCCCACCAAAAATAACCTTGTGACTTATTGTCCAAAGCAACTTATCAAATGGTTGAATTTTCTTTATAGTAGAGATAGTGGCTGATGAAACGTATAGCCAGGTATGTCTTATAGTGCGGAAAATACGGTACTTTAAAAAATGTTTACATTATGTTTACATCCTGGTTTGAAATCTAGGGTGACTCATTTTAATATGGATCAGACTGGAGTTGGTCTCTGCTCTACTCTGACTGCAGGAAGAGTTTGCTTTAAAGGAGTTCTAACAAACTTTCAGTTTTGGCCGATTTTGACTCCCCCCAGTGGACAAAAGTTGTATTGTTTTCCCTAAAGGAAGTCAGCATTTCCCATGATGACTAGCGTATAGCTTGGTAATATCCTGATCTCAGTCTGTAGTCTGCACATTTGTAGTTGTTTTGGGTAGCTGGCTTACTGCCACCCTAGTCAAAGTTCCTTAGTGTGAAAGCGATACAGACCTTGGGCCATGATAGAGGTGTCATTCAGCTAGTTGTAAGTCAACGTATAATCACAAAAGTTAAAAAACATTTCTTTATCACACACGTTGGTTTAACATCATAGAAATACTTTTATTTAAACTAAGAAATGCTGATGACTTTGGTTCTTTTCTGATTTTGCTTTTCTTTTTCTATCGGGCTACGATGTGATGCTTTTAGAGATAATTCATTTTATCCTACCTAAAGTTGTCTGTTGGGTACTTTTCTGGTTTTTTTTTTTTCTTTTAGATGTTTTCCGTGTAGGACATAGTCAGGCCCGGGAAGGACTTCAAGAAATGGGAACAACTTACTTAAAAGTGTGTTTAATTATAGTGAGTTTAATGTATAATAGGGCAATCAAGCTCCAGAATTACGTCTATTTGTTATACCAAGTCTGATTAATACATTTGTTTCTCCCTTTTGTCAAAAAATAAGAAAAAATGACTGAAAGGACTTCTAAGCACTTGCTTTTATCCAGTCATCCTCAGAGTCAACTCTAGAAACAGACTTAAAAACAAGCTGATGGGCCCTGTTCTTGTAAATGATGATCAGTTATAAGTTTAAAATTAACAAAAAATGATGCTCTGACATAACTCTGGACACCGGAAGTGCAGGGAGAACATCAGAGTTTCCAAGAATTAAATCTTAATAAACAACAAAAATATGAGTAATCAATGAAACTGGTTTATTGCTCAGCCTGCATTTAATATTTAACATGGTGGAGCAATTCCTTCTTCCCATAGGTTGGTAAGGATAGATTCCTTCCCTGTATGAAATCCTTGTTTCAACTTCATTTCTCTGGTTTATTTTTGTGTAATAATACAACCAAAATAAATTTGAAATCTGTTTGAATAGATGCCTGTTTGATCAATGCTCTCTTTGATTTGGTTAGTTGGTGGATGTCAGATGGGTTTAGCTGTCGTCGGCCGTCAAAGGTGCGTCAGGCTGAATCCAATCACAGCACATCTGCCTGTACACTGTATGCATGTGTTTATTGCTGCGTCCAGCCTGTGGGCTTAATCCAGGGATCATCCCCCATTCATCCTCTCATCCTCCTCACTTACAGCCCTAATCCTGTCATCCCTACCCTCTTTTTTTCAACCCAGCCTTTATCCATTTATCTCCCTATCCCGTTATCTCTCGCTCACATCCTCATCACCCCAGCTTTTCTTTTTTTTTACCCACTCTACCCCTTCAGCACCACCTATCTTTTCCTCCATCCCTCTGTACCCAGTTTCTAGCCAGACTCAGCAGATGTCTGAATGCTTGGGATCAGGGCTTTTTTTCCCCCGCAGAGTTCAGTCCCTCCCATATGAAAATGCAGTGCAAGGAACTGCATCCCCGTCTCAGCAAATTAAGCGCCTCCTAACAATGCAGTGTTGGAAAGTGGCGGAACTGAGCCAGAAGGGGGAAAAAAAGGCGCAATGCAGCGAAATACAGATTCATGTTCAGCTTGAAGCTCCAGGTTCTGGAATTGGAGCTCAGTTGGACAGCTGCAGGAGAGAGAGACGACGATCTAGGAGCCTACCCACGCAGCTAGCTACTTTACTGGCCTACCTACCACTGCTTTTTGCAGCTGACAGCCTGCCATGCAATAAATAAATCATCAAAAAAAGGCTGCAATGCAGTGGGGGTCGCCTTCTGTACTCTCAGGCAGCCAATGCGTGGATGGAAGACAACATCTTCTTCCTTGCGTGTTACGTCTCCCTGCAGAGGCTTGAAGAAGCACCAAAAACAGCTTTCTGACTCCAACGGGAGACGGGGTTAGGTGTCTTCATGGAGGGATGGATGCCTTGATGGATAGGAGGCACTGAGACGGAAAGGGAGGGAAAGTTTTTAAAAGAGGGGCGGGAACAAGAGGAAGCAAGGGGGGAGCAGCAAGACGTGTAACGCGAGCATGTGAATGACAGCCTCGGAGCAAAGAGGAAAGAGAGAGGAGGAGAGAAGAGACTCAAGCTGGCAGGAGGAGAGAGACGGAAAGGCCCAAGGGGGATCAGAGCGGCAGGGCCGCCGAGACGAGGAGAGGTTGAGAGTGACAGGCAGACGGAGCTTGTGCGTCGGAGAAGTGGGAAGAAGGGGTGCCGGCTAAGTGAAGGGGAGTGAGGGAACAAGGGAGAATTTAAACGTGTGAGACAGACGTGGACTGAAGCCATCTTCAGCTCATGGTCCTGGGGCACAGGCGTAGGAGAGGTGGAGGAATAGGGGGAGGAGAAGAGACACAAAGGGAAGGAGAGGGTGGAAGGAACGGGATAGTGGAGAGCTGGTCAGCAGTTGTTCCTCTAGACCAGACCATGATGGGACTGTACTACCCAGCTCTGCTCCCGGTAAGTTCACTTCTTCAGCTGCGGCTGTTTTTATAAACTACCTCATGCACGCGTCAGACGATGCAAGGTGGAACTGCAGAAACGATAACAGTTTTTTCTTATGAGTTTAGTTTGGCTCAGTGGTGATGGTACTGCCCTGCTAAGCTTTGCTGTGTCTTGGCCCAGGTGAGGCCTCTGTCAGATAGTTGGCAGAGTTTCAGACCAGCAGCAGGGCTTGTTCATGCAGCTCTGCTTGTATAATACTCTGCAACCTATTATTACCAATGGAAGGGCTGGTTTTGTTAACTCAGAACTTTGTGACCGGCTTCCGATCTCCACTTTTTATAAAGCTTTGACTAACAAGATTTTAACTGATTCAGATTTTTCTTTCAGAAGTTTAAATATGTAAAGACATGGATGGTATTTATTATTCTATAGCTTTCCTGCTGTATTAGACGTATAGTATTTACATTAGACAGTCACAGGTAAAAGCAGGTTTTACTTAAAAAATGCAAACAAAAGGATTAAGAAACTTACATTTCAAAACTACTTTTAGCATCGCTTTTTGGTAATTAATGTAGCCAAGTCTGCTAGCAATGCTAAAGCAGACATTTTTTGTTGTTTATATATTTTATCCTTTCACCATTTGAAATTTTTAAAAGGCTTCAAGTGTTTCTAAGTGCAGACTTTTTCATAACAGACAGACGTTGAAAGTTAAAATGCTTTTCGTCATGTAGCCTTCCTGTTATCTCTTTCAAGTCTCACTCTTGCTTGCTGCATTGCTGCTGTAATAAACTGCTAGATTTTTGTGTTCGATACAATTTTCTTGTCATTATGTTGTTCCTTATTTCTCTGGCTTGATTTAGTCTCATCTCACTGATGTAGAAAACTATATAGTGTTGCCATGACGTGGAATTGTTGTTTCTGACCAGTTAGTTGCCTATCAGGGCAGACGTGTAGTAGTTTTGTAATTTATTTAATTAGAGCATTTATTAAAGATTACACAGGTAATATAATTTAAGCGATAGTCTTGTGAATAATCAAGAATATTGTTCTTGAAAAAGCTTCAAATATTTCCAAATCCTGCATATTTCATGACGTATAAAAGAACGATTCCTGCTAGCTTCTGAAAGTCTTACTCTCCTATAATGTGAGAGCAAGAATGATGTAAAAAAAAAAAAAAAAGGATATAGAAACAGTGGCTTGGCATTTCTGGCTTCGCCTCACTGATACGAAATAAATCATGTTGAGTCGTCTTCCCTTAGAAATGGCGTCGACCAAGAACAAGGTCCATTAGCAGCTGGTGTGGTGCATTCACTGATTGGAAAACTGTCATATTTTTGTAGTTTCACCACTGATCAATTTGGAAAAGTGGTTGAGTTTTTGGTGAATTTAAAATTATTACAGATTTTTGTTGTTTTGCTTTTATCATAGTGAAGATATTTTCATGCGTCTCTGCAGTGAATTAAACTTGAAGAGTACAAAGAATTTTTAAAAAATATTTTTTTACACAAATACTTGAACATGTAGTTTCTAATGCAGTTGATGTGTACTGGGGTGTCTGCAGCATATGGTGGGTGTTGCCTGTGCTACTTTATCTTAGAGACAGCCTGAGGAGGAGAGCTGCTCTCTCGCTCTGTTCTAGCACGCCTCGCTCTCTGCTCGCGGTGTCCTCCGGGCCCGAGGGCAGCTGTTGGGCTCGGATCGGGTCGGGATGGTAAAAAGGGGAATGCACACAGATGCAAGGTAGCAACTGCTGAAACCACATGTGTAGACATGCTCATTTCCATTTGACACTGCAGGCTCTCTCTGTGCTGACTGCACACGGTGTCACGTTGAGTTTCAAACACATGTGTGTTTGTGTGTGTGTGTAGGGGGGGCACATCATGTCATGTGCAGAGAAAATAGAGGAGAAGTTTTTGTCGAGTGGTTTTTAACACGTCATTCAATCTGTCCATGGAGCTCAAACTTCACCTGTTCACTGGATTGAGAGAAGCAGGCGGCGTCTTTGCTCACAATTGCGTCTTCTGGACACCTTCACCACCATTTGTCTCTTTTACGAGTCTACAACACAGCTTCTTATGTATGCATACAAGAACGCTTCAAAAATGTGTACAACGCGTCTGGTTTTTGCATAATTGATCTATTTCCTGTAAAGATACGCCACTCTCTGATTAATGGCTAATTTCTGAGCAGTGGTTTGATTAAAGCTTTGATTTGCTGAAGCGTGTTTAGCTGATTTTAATGCTCAGTAGAAACGCCCTGCTGTGATTAATCATTAATTGTTTTTGTTAAAAGAAGAAAGCTCTTCAAACTGTGTGTGACAGAACCTGAGCTGTAAAACAGGCTTTTCCTCAGGCTAGAATGAGATGCATTCAAATACCACCATTAATGACTTCCATATTCTAAAAGCTGTCAGTTACCTTCAACCTTGTAGATAAATTCAGTTTCTTGACAGTTAAGCCTAAAATTTATATCCTTGGACGTGATATTTTGATTTGATGGAATTTGGAAATGGCTCCCGACTTAAATTAGTATTAAATTTGTGGAGTTAAAGATTAGGGTGATTTCAAAGATGGTTTCCTTTAAAAAACATAAATTGTTTAAATACCAGTTAAAAGGGTCAAAGAAAAGTTGTCATGGACAATATTAAGGGTTTGATGGGTGATCAAGAAGAGTATAAATCATTTATAACCTTTTTTAAAATAAAATCTAAATACAGTTAGTTTTAGATAGATAGATGTACTTTATTTATTTATTAAATGAGAAATCTTTGTTTCATTTCCTGTCTTCCTGATTAAAACCTCTATAGCTTATGTATAATTTGGGGGTTAATGTGATTGAGACCCATATTCTGAAGTAAGAAAGGACGTCGTTTTTTAGTAGCTGTTGAAGCTGGATGACAATCGCTTTAAGAAGCTTACATTAGTTTTGTGCTAGAGCTTTCTGTCAAACTACGGGAATGTTTCCCAGCTTTCGATGTGTCTGAAACGTTTGTTTCAGATTTAAAAATCATAAATGTGTTTCCCTGGATTATTTAATTCAGAGCACAGATATAAAAGCATTATTTGAGATTAATGAAATCTTTCTTCTGTTTATACAAACACAAATAAGAATATTCAAAGCTCTTTAGAAGCAAAGACCAACTAGAACTGCACATTAGACTAAAATAATTAGACAAGCAAAACTTAAACAGGAATTGTGTGCAGTGTTTACAGATTTTTTTGTTAACCCATAGTAAGTTTTAGTTTATCTTATCTTGTTTTAGTGAGCTGGAAACATTATCACAGGCCCTGGTTTTACTATTTTAAACAATTAATACCTCCTTTCAGTCGGCTCTACTCCACCCCTGTAATTTCAAACATTTCTGGCTTTTTTTCTAGCCCTATGTAATATTAGAGATGAATATGGCCTAAAAAGTCAAATATTCCAGTTCTGGTACTAAAATATTTAAGTTGATATTTTGGTAAACAGAAACATAAAAAATGGATGGTGTAGAGTAGTAGTAGAAAATACACCCAGAGGTAATATTTTGAACTTTAACGCCTTATGTTAGCAATTAGCATGATCTACATTTTAAAAAATTCTTAAAATGTTAATTGATAGAGGATAAAAGGTCACTTGAGCAAAGTTGGAGTCCTGTGTTGAGCCTTCCTGTTATCCTCTGACAAGAGTTCCTGCAAACACAACTTCCACCCTAAGAGATGTTTGTGTAACGCGGTTTAGTTTAAATGTGTATTAATTCAAGTCGACCATTGCATCATAAACTGGCGGTTCATTTTGCAGCTGTAAGACTTGAAGTTTACTTTCATTTGTGAATTTATGCTGAACTTCTAGTATTTTATACAATTAATGAACAAACATCTATTCTCCCCCACGAACCACTCATGCATTTATATAGTTTTGTTATCAAAGGCTGTAAAATATTCTGGTTTGATCTCATCTGTTAAATATCACAACATAAATGCATCTCTTTCAGATAA
This sequence comes from Jordanella pulchra, assembly GCA_034780135.1. Lineage (NCBI taxonomy): Eukaryota > Metazoa > Chordata > Actinopteri > Cyprinodontiformes > Cyprinodontidae > Jordanella > Jordanella pulchra. The sequence continues at coordinate 22,196 of JAUZNJ010083362.1, read as the reverse complement.
ACTATTATTTCTCCATTTCCCTCTGCCCTTGTTTGCTTCTTCTGTATTTTTGCTATTTTCCGGCAAGCTCCTGCAGCTTTCAGCTAAACACATTATTCATCTTCAATGAGAATGACGGCAACTGGAGGATGGCGTTCATAACGAGGGGTAGAGGGGCAGTTCCGCGTGGGAACGTACTGTGAAGGTGACCCTCCACCAGGCTGGCTGTTCCTTTGTAAAATGTATCGCAGCGCTTCCTATTTTTGGCATCCTGTCTCTCTAGAATCCTGTAGATAAGTTATTTAGGGTATAGGAGCAAATACGAGTCAGTAAATAACATTCAGTTATTCTACTTTCTTTATGAGAAAGGTTGAAACTTTGTCTGAGAAAGTGTCTATTTCTATTTTTACTTCTCAAGTATAGAAAGACGAAGCAATATAGACTATTTTCTAGAGTTTATTCCCATTCTGATCGATCCTTCCTTCCTTCCTTCCTTCCTTCCTTCCTTCCTTCCTTCCTTCCTTCCTTCCTTCCTTCCTTCCTTCCTTCCTTCCGTCCTTCCTTCCTTCCTTCCTTCCTTCCTTCCTTCCTTTGTTTATTTCTTCTTTTTCTTCCCTCATCAATTAATGTATTCTTCCTTTATTCCTTCTTTCCCTTCATCCTTTTCTCCATCCTTCCTCTCCTCTGTTCATCCATCCATCCTGCCGTTCATTATCTACCATACACATATTTTTGCAAACACATAAACAATCATGGGACGTTCCCATGAGAAACCAATAGAAATCCTCTCCTTTCATCAGGCCTGTGGACATAACTTAGTTTGCAGGTCTCTACCTGCTGGGCTGTAATGGCTACCTGCCCTGCTGTCAGCACATATCAGGCTGATGCTGGCAGACACAAACTGCAGCTAGCACATGAATTAGACAGCGCTGCTCTGAAGGCTGAACCTGAATGTCTTTATCTTGGTGGTGACCGTCCAACGGTGGTTGTGCCTGAATAAAATAAATCATGTCTAGTCTTTATAACTAGATCTAAAACCAACAGACTGAGAAATTTATCTGTAGAAAAAAAAACAGAAAATAAATAAAAGGTGGTTTTGACCTTTTTTTAGCCATATGAGCTAATGTGCGGCTGTGCCACACTGGACAGAATTCATTCAATGGGTTCAATAGTTTTGTGCTTTAAAACCCTCAGAGAAAGTTCCAGACTGCATGAGAACATAGAGCCAGTTCATACAGAGCTGTCTCTATAGCTGTTGTAATAAACTGTGTGAAGCCACTCCACCTCAGGGTTAACTGCTTCCACGCCGCCTGTAAAGCTGCTGAGATATCGTCCGACACTAATGCCGCTCTAAGTGGCCGCTGCCTCGGGCTCCCAGGCTCCGTACAGTTGGGGGTGAGGTGTGAAAGTCCTCCACATGTCACCTCACAGTGCGCATTCATCAACGCAGAAAGGATGATTGCAGAGGATGTGAAACACAGATGTGATGCAGCAAAGCTCAGTGTGTTTGAGGTACTAAACCTCCTCAGATTTTCACCGACGCTGTGCACTAACTCACTATGCAAGCCTAGCCAGCTTTATTTGTAAAAGCACTTTAAAATTATCTAGAGGACCAAAGTGCTGTATAGAAAACAACTTGGTAAAAATGAGAACATCAAGACATAAGATTAGATTCATTAAACAATACATATTTTTAACATAACTTCAAAAATATGTGATAAAAATAACCTTTTACATACTATAATTCACTGCCTGGCCAAAAAAAAGTTGCCTCCAAAAAATGGTCACACTCTAATATTTTGTTGTTAAATGGTTAACGATTCAGCTACCTCCATGCAAAATAAAGACATCAATCCAAATGGTCATATTTAAGAAGTGCTTTTAGTTTGAAAACGCCTGATTCCTGTAAGAGGTAAAACAATGAAATGGTAAAATCACGTTTTGGTTGTGTTTTACATCAATGTAAACAATTTTTAGAAAGACTGATGATGTTGCATATTGATTACAGACAAGTGTCTTAAATGGGAATCGCTGTGATGTTAGCAGTCGTCGTCCATCACCATGTTGTTCTCCCAAAAAATCAACATAACGTTATATGGTAATTAGACGGGGTATTTAGTCCCGTGGTTTCAACATGTTGTTTAATTAAATTCTTTTTGAGTCGCTTCGTTCATCTTTACTCAAACTTCATTCTAATCAGCTTCATCTCTTCCCCAGATTCAAATCAAAGGGTTGATGAAGTTTGATTGATTTTTGGTTGATTATTAATAAAATCCTTGGTTTCTAATGTTTTTATTTCTTTTCTACCATATCAGAATAGGTAATTTCACATTTTTATTTTGAAAATGAATGGATAGTTCTGTTCATTATCATAAAATGTAATTGTTTTCTTTTTAGACAACATGTTTCCCAACTATTAGAAAAATCTGCTGATATTTCAGGCTCCAATTGTGAAGCCTACGCATTTAAAAAAACAAAAAAAATATCCATGGTTTCATACTGAACTTCTCTATCTATACTAAAAATGTATCAAAGTAAAATGTTTATTTTCCCCCAAAGAGAGCAATTGATTCAGTTATTTAGACTTAATAACAAAGAATTAAACAAATAGAAATCAATTTCTTTAAAAGGATCATTATTTTCTTGTCCAACCAAGGAACATCAATATTGAAGCTCTTCAGTTATTGTCTGATTGCAGGAGCTATAATTACATCATTTGTATTATTGTTAGCTAACAGTTGTTCATGTAGAAACAGGATCATCTAAATACTGTAAAGTTCTCTAATTTTAGCTTCGTTGCCCTAGTTGGAATGAAGATTAAGAAGATGACGCCGACATTGATGCTGATCAGAACTGTCAATAACCAACAAGCTGAATGTCACAAATCCCAGCAGGCCTCAAAAGCTGCTGGCGCTGACAGACGACAACCAGTTTGTTTGAGTCATGAGATGCAGTTTCATATAGCGTGCTCGAAGCAGAACGTCTCCGTTCCACATGCGAGGATATGCTTCAGTTGAGTTTTTAGAGCTCAGCTGAAAGCTAATGAAGTCCCATTGGCTACATGATGCATGTGTGTCAGAGCATGTGAATCTGCAGGAGTCCTATGGGGTCCGAGTGAATTATCTGTTGCCACCGTGAAAGGCTCGCAATGAACGCTTCTAATGAGAACAAATATGGAGCGACTCTGCAGCAGAAAGCAGCCTGTAGGAAAACACTGCATGTATCAAAACGTAAAGAATCTGCTGTTACACATCAGAACATCGACTCTGCATTTTCAGTTTTTTCATTGTTCTGTGGATTGTGAGGGGAAAATAGCATGATTTAAAGCTACGCTTCATTGTTTATAATAAGTGTTGAGGTGGAAGAGAACGGCTGCAGCTTTTAAAAAACAGCAAGGTTTGATGGGAATCTGTATTCAGCTACAACTCCCCTACATCCCTAAATTACAGCTATAACAGGCCTCTGCCAGCTTTGCTCATCTAGAAAAGAAAATGTTTTCACGTTATACTTTAAATGATAGTTCAGCTTAATCAGACCAAAGGGTTTTTGCCGCAGATTTTCATTTGAATCCGTTTATTTTAGCTGCTATTGATGCAAGACGCAATATTTAGCCAAAGCCATTCGCTGATGTCTTTCACCATTTGAAAGAACTAAATGAAAATTATCATCATCTTATAATGATGGGAACGGCCACCTCTGGCCACCATTAGTAGGTAATGCAGGTGTAGTGTCTTGCCCAAGTACACAACAACAATGAAAACCGGAGCTGGGGCTTGAACCGCCTCTGGTTGAAGGGCAAACTCCTGCATCAGACGCCGTCGTCGTATCGCTGACAGCATCATGCAACTGGGAATGCATCATTGCGGATGCCTCCAATTGTTCAACAAGCCAAACCAATGAAGACGAGTGAGAGTTGAACTCCCAACATAGTTGAAACAAAAAAAGAAGTTCAAGATCAGACAAAAATATAGAAGAAGAAGTCTGATTGTAAGAGGGATAAACCTGGAGTTTTAGTAAACATTATGACTGTTGGAGTCTGCTAAAGCTCAGGAAGCATTCTGGTGTAGCTCTGAGGTTGATAGGCACGTAAGTAAATGCTCTTGCTATTAGTGCTACTAGTGTTAGCAGCACCTTTAAGCCCCATCCTTCATGCTGTCGGTTTTCGGCGAGGCGTTACAACACGGTCGGTTCTGTTGGGACGAGCTCAGCGCATCCAGTGCTGGAGTTCTGTTTAGGCTTCTAAAGGACTATCAAAAAACTCTATTATAATAAACTGGATTTTTGTCTTTTTGGCTAATAACGTTACTATGTACCTCTAATCTCTATAATTTACATAAATAATGGTGTAATGCTTTCAAAACCCATGTTTTTTGCCTTTTTCTTTTAAAAATATGCCCTAAATTGTGTCGATTTGTCCCAAGATCCCAACAAGCTTGTGGTTTTAACATGACAAAGTTCAGAAAGTATGTATACGTTTTCATCTCATTCCAAATCCAGTTACTCACGGATGCATTTTCTTAATGAAGGCGTCCGATTTTGAAAGGAGTAACATTAAGGCTCTCTTCCACACTGATGTGACCGTATAAGGACATAGGCTGTGGCCTGTCCTTCAATGGACATCACCGAGTTTTAAGGATGGTGTGTGCTGGTGGTTTACAGGAGAAATGACCCTCTGGCTTTCATCGAGCATGTCGAGCTAGAAGGGGGGGGTGGAAGATGAAGGTAAGCACTACTTACTGGAACCGCAGAGAGGGAAAACAGATGGTTCAAAGGAGTAGAAGAACCTATAAGTGGAGCGGCTCTTTTCAGCAGCGACTCGACTTTGCAGACAGTAGCTGGCTCCATGAGACAAATGATCATGAATTAGCTTGATTGATGAGCTTCAGTGGCTTCACTTGGTGGCTGTCAGTTCTGTCTGTGAGGCACATATGTGTTTTACCCGGGGAGTTGGAGGCTACAGTCAGAGAAGCTGGCATGAAAAGCCTGGAGAGCCCCCCCCCTTTCTGGGCATGGAGAAACATATGGTGCTGTAGGTAACTCAGCTGCTGCTGATTCCTGTGTGCAGGACTCGAGTTCATGATGAATATGCCTTGGTTATTGTGTCACGCTGCCAGATAATAACCTTTTAAGCTGATATGTGATATTCTCTGTCGCTTAGCTTGATGGGTTTTTGTTTCTACTTTTACATTTTTTTTAGATGAAGCCTCCTCTGTTTAAATCATATCTGAGTGTCAGAATTCACTGTGGAAAGTTTTCAGTCCAGCTATAACTCATGATTTCCTATGTGATCCCACTTTTAGTTTGCAATCATTTCTCTCTGCTTGAGATGATGATTCTGACAGGAAAGAACATTCATTTGTCTTTTTAATCACCCCCCCGTCCATTTTTATCAGTCTGTCAGGTTATTTAGTCATTTCTTTGGGAACAAAGTACAGCTTTTTTCCATTTAGGATGCAGAGGTGTTAAGATTTTTATTTTTTTTTGCATAATGTGTTGATGCCTTTGAACTACATTTTCTAACATTGTGCATTTTTTGGTTTTAATGTCATTAGCAATAGGAGTGCAAGTCATTGATTAAGTCTATCTAGAGTTGCTGGATATTATTGATGACTAATGATTAATTGTTCGGCACCTATTTTCTTAAAGAGACTTAGTTTATTTCTTCATCAGTAGATTCTTTCTGTATCATGAAAAGCCAGTTTTGTTTTGCTTTTTTTTTTTTTACAAAATGCTAAATTTAAGAAAAAAAAGATGAATAAATTCATCATTAATTTTTACCAATGATTGTGCACCCTGTATTAAATACTGACTAAATTAACAAAAAAGTTATTTAAAACATGATTAAACTTGGGCATATTTATGAAACATAAAAACTATATTATTTTACTAAATAAAAGCACTGGAAACTTGCATGCACAGAGATGCATAACTATCATTTAAAGAAAGGGACTCTTGCTCGGTCATACTGTCGGACTTTGTTAGCCATTATGAAGTGGACAGTAGCTATGATGCAGCTCTTGATTTTCACAGTAACGCCGTCCTGCTAGCGATGCTTCTAAACCGCCAGTCATGGTTGCTCTCAAATCTCATCAATCCACTAAAGTGAATTGTGCTTATTGTTAACTTGTCTTTTTCTATCATATAACAAATATTTAAATGTTTTTTTTTACCTTTCCATCAGTCGTGCGGGAACCTTTCATAGAGTTGTGCAGAATTATAAAGAAAAATGAGACACTAAAGTTTTCTTTTAACATGCATTTGCTTTTAGTGTTCTTTACTTTAATACCCCTAAATAAAAGCCAGTGTAAGCAAATACCTTCTGTTCTCTTTGTGTCCTTAAGATGTTTGTTAGAAAACATGATTGAGAAAACGTCATAAATGTCAAGGAACCATGCAGACCTGTTAGGGAGAAAGAAGTTTAGGTGAAAGAGGTTCGAAAGCTGCAGGCCGACTGTCCTCTCTGTCTGGCAGACACAAAGAACCGTATTCAGAAATGCAGCCAAGAGGTCCGAGGTGACTCTGGAGGAGCTGCACACATCCACACCTCAGGCAGAGAATGTACCAACAAAAATAGGCTTTCAGCTGAGCTCTTTTTTTGTTGGTTAGTTTGTTTGTTTAGTTCTTTTTAGAAAATTTGAAAAAATGTTTGGTAGATTCAACAGCTCACTGATGTTATGTCGATCAGTCTTTTTCAGTCCAGATCTCTGCTGCATGTTTTCACACACCTGATTTCTGTTGATGGCAGATAAAACAGCTGCTGAGCTGCAATCATCAGAATCAGCTGTTTCAGAGCAGAGGAACATTAAAACATGTTGTGGAGTTGATAGTTACTGATTTAGAAAGAACTGTCGGCTTCCTAAGCTAACTGTTTAGCATTAACAGTTTTTAGAAATATATAAATATGTATTTAAAGCCGCCTGTTAAATTCTGATGTTTTTATCTCATATCTTGCTTTATTATCTGTTGGAAGAAAAGGCTGTTGAGACGTAATTGAACATTTTCACGCACTTTTTTTTGAATAAACTACAACATAGTTCCTGTTTTGTTTTTTAAATTTCCGTAGCTGATAAATGTATGAGTAGATCATCAGCTTCATGAAACAGCTGATTCCTGTTTAAACAGATTTGTTCTCCTATTTGTATAACCTCTCGATTCCTCTGTATAAAACCAAATAACAAGAAATATTAATGATTTACATTGTTGTAATTACAATAAGAAATGTATCAATTACTGCCTTCTTTTGATTTTGAATGCAGCACTTTTGTGGGGAATATTTTTGTCAAATTATTAAATCTGTTGTGTGTTTAGTGGAATGATGCCTGGTGTAGATGCGACCAATGCTTGCGATTCAGTCCTCAAAATAAGCCTTTGTGGTGAAGCTGCAAGAGGAGAGAAGAGCCAATACAGTAACCATCCTAAACACATCAGTTCTGCTAGTAAAACATGGTGGTAAAGGCCTCTTGATCAGATTCAGCCTCTATTAGAAGAACCCAATAAAACCAGTCAGACCAATATTTCTTCATGCATTGGGATGAAAACCTGCACATGACTTTAACATTAATGATCAGAGAGCGTTTCCATCCAGTCTGACTGAAAGGGAAAATGTAGTCCAGCTTTGGAAAGCTCCTTAGGCTGTTATGGCAACAAAAAGTTTGTCTGGAAATTATTGACTCGAGGTCCAAATACAAGTGTGTGCCACAGTTCTGGGATTCTTTTAAAAAAAGGTTTTTAAAACAAGCCATTTTTCCTTTTCACAACTGAGAGCCTCTCTCCTCTTGAATGATCTCATAAAATCCTGACAGAAATAAGCTGAAATTGTAGTTTTAAGATAAGAAAATCTGTAAACGTGAATCTGTTGATAGTTGTTAAAAGGACTGCAGAAAATAAACTCTGCTCAACTAAATCAACCTCAGAATAAAAGACTGCACCATCCCGGTCAATAAAGTCTCCTCTCCCTGCGCTCTGCCTTCTCCTCCTGCTACTCAATATTTAATTCATCCTGTTTTTCCTCCCTTCTGCCCAGCATGTTGTGTTCTGTATGAAATGAAGCCCTAAGCTGGGCTCTGCCTGTCAGACACACCCTTTGGTGGCTTCATACAGGCCGCCGCACGCTCACAGGATCACAAGCCCTAACAAGCGAACACATCCAAGGTAGACAGAAGCCCAACCAATAAACTTCTACTCCTTTTATCTCTTTAAACAGATTCCTCGGTCCCTTTTCTATCAATAGGTGGTATTAAAAAGTTGCTCAGCTTTGACACAATAGGAATGGCAGCAGCTCTTCCTATCTATTGCTCGTCTGGATTGTGCACCATCCTCTATCTGCTGAGCTCAGACCCCAGCAGCTGTCTGTGCTGCAGATGGGCTGCCTGTTTACTGCCAGTGCTCCCATCACTGCTGCACAGCAGCGAGCTGTCAGGCTATAGGATTAGAGGGAGAGCTCCTTCACATTGCGGCATCTTGGTTACTCCAGCTAATTAAAAACGCCGTGTGGAGATGGAGCGTCTCCGGGCGTCAGCCAGCCCAGATGCAGCTCACGGCCTGGGGGGGGGGGCAACCTCTGGTCCACGCAGTTACCGTGGGATCTTTATGAATGGAGCAGATTTCATTCTCTTCAATATCTGTGAACTGAACCAAAACTTATATTTATGATGTAGATTAGAACAGAAATATGTTTGTTATTGACTCAGAGGCAGCATTTAGCATTTAGTTGCTTTCCTCCTGCTGTTCAGTTATATAACAATGGATCTTATGTTCCCAATCAAGCTTTTCTTATGAGCATTTTGTCTGTTATACGCTGGCGTTGCACTGGTGCTGTTTTGTGGCCGATCCGGGATGTTTAAAAACCCTGACAACACCTTAGTGTTGTAATTATTTTATATGGAAAAACATTAAACAATAAGTGTAAAGCAATGCAAATTGCTATAACAGTACAATGTTGTTTTGAGAATATATATCGTGATTTTTTTAGTCTTATCAGGTGCAGCTTTCTTTACTTCATTGGCAGATTATTGCTCTTATTTTGAGAAGTTTTTATTTCAATAGATTAATAATAGAACAGAATCTCAAAACAAGATCAGACCAACGTTTTGGCTAAATATAGGAATTTTATATTTGGTCGGATGTACAATTTTTCACAGTGGGATTTTCTTTTGACTTTTGCTAAAGTAGATAAGATCGGTTATATCCACAGATGTCCAGAAATGAAGGAATGAAACGAAGGAACTCGTCCCAATCGATCCGCGGATAGAACCCTTGGGGATCCTTTTTTCCTTAATGTCAAATCACATTCAGTCAATTAAATGGCGGAAAATTAAAAAAACAATGTCAAAAGAAATACTAAAAAATAATTTCGGTGAAAGTAAAGTTAATCATCATTTGAATTTAAACACTAATAGTTTTTTGTTTTTTTTCAGATTTACACATATCTGGTGTTTAATGCTTCAGGTACTCATGCTGAATAAGACTGTTTTATTATTTCATATTTTCTGTCTGTGGTGCTTGGCTGAAGGTAAAAGCAACCAGTTCCTGTGCAAAGCACGTTCTGCAAAGAAAGATTTCTTTCAACTAGATGTAAAAGTACTAATGTTTTACTGTTATGGACAGAGGAACGATGAGATTTCATCATTTCACTTTTAGTGGGTTTTATTGTATAAAAACGATCGTAAATTAAATTAAATAAACAATGAATGATAAAAATTTCTCTAAGTTGGTACTAAAGCTGAAAAGTCCTTAGAAATGTATTTTTTTGTGTGTACTTTTTAAGTTCAGTCATGTTTCTTCAGGAAACGTGTTGGCTCACAGTTGTAGCCCCTACCACCATGTTGTTCTGAGCAGAAAGCCTCGTTTTATGCCTTTATCAGACAATTAAACCAAAGTAGGTGCTTATTTTGATGTTAAAAAAAACAGTCCAACCTGCTGTCTGAACCGACCGTATGATTATGTAAAACATTGTTGAACCTTTACTGATAAAAACAGGATTGTCTTGAGTTTTTTGTTACATTTTTCCATTATTGATATACCCTTTTTATTTCTTACATAACAGGATGTCCTTGGGTGTGAGAAATGATTATAGGCTTGCAGTCATGCAGACTCACCACACATTAAACATACAACAATTCGCTGGTAAATTAGTTTGCTATAATCTGCAGCACATCCAGCTGCAGACAGAAAACAGGGCAGTTTAACAGGCAGGATTATTCTCTGCTGGAAAGGGAAAAATGTGGAAATTAGGATTTAGTCGGGGTGTAGCAGCAGGTTGTAGCAGCAGCTTTTTGAGCACGTCTCAGACGGTTAACGTGTCGCAGTATTTTCTCCTCACCTCCGTCCACCTCCAAAACATCTTTGTACCTCAAACTGTGTATCAAATTTTGTGAGTCTTAATAATAGATGGGTGTGCTGTAAATATTTCATGGTTGGCTGACTGAAAACACATGCCTGTCGGAGATATGGAGGTAGAGCGAGGGGGGGGTATTGCCAGGGAATAAGGGAGGGACTGAGAGAGAGTGAAATTTGATAGGAAGAATTTGAACTTTCTTTCGTTTTGTCTCTGCTCTGTTGCAGAGAATAAATATTAATTTGTCTCCACCCCATTCCTGATCCCACAGGGCTCCCAGGACTCAACCGGAGGACAGGAGGGTCTAGTAGCCCCACCCTTCACAACCTTCCCTCCTCCACCCCCTCCTCAGAACGGCCTACCGGGAACAGAGTTTGGCCCTGGGGGCATGTTTGGTGCTGCTGGTCAGAGCACAGCAGAGGTCGGAGCCGGCGGTAACGGAGCCACGAACGCACCCAGCAGCAACAATGTAAGGACTCCTGTTTTATTATATGAGGTGTTATAGGCGGACGGTTTCACTCCTGCTGCAGGTACATCTTAAAAAAAAAAGAACAGTTCAATTCAGAAAGATGAAATGAGTCTTATTCTATAGATTCATTACACATAGTGTGAAATATTTTAAGCTGAGGGGAAGCTTTATAGAGAATAAAATCCATAGATTTGGTGTCCATAAAAGTGATATGGTCACTTTTATGGTCTTAATGTTATGAAGAGGGTCACTGATGCCCTCAACTAGCAGGATAAGACACAATAGGTCACAGCTGGCTGCTGTGTTCAAGAATATTCATAGAAAGTTGAGTGGAAGGAAAAGGTGTTGTAGTTAATGAAGCATATATATTATAAGTTTAACTTTAAGTGCCAAAACATTGGACTTTAGGAACCCCTGATTTTCTCCACACTTTGTCTTTCTAACAATTGTCTGTATATTTTCTATGTACTTGTTCATATGCTGTTATTCGGCAGACATCCCTTGAGGTCACAAAAGGCGCATGCATTGCTGCCCCCTCCATTCGCTATCCATTTTTTTCTAATAAAACTGGACTTTCTCTAAAATTTATTACCATTGTGTCTATTTATCATGTAAATGAATGCGGAAAGAGTAAGATTGGCTTCAAGAATTAGCAGCTCATATAGAGAAACGGTTTGGTTGATGTCAAAATAATCAGCATTAGCCTTAAAAACCCTGGATCCCTTTGGTCCTTTATATTCCATTTGTCCATAAAGGTCAACAGATTAAAAGTAACCCAGTATATTGGTAATAAAAACAGTCCATGATGAGAAAATTGCCACATAAAGTCAGTTTTTTAGCATAAAAAAAGTTTGGTTCCCAGAGCTAGCAAGTTAGCATTCTGGTTATAAGCAAACATCCCGAAGTATTTCCAGGTGATGATTGGTTTGTTTGTTTTCTTCACCTTCCAGCTTACAAAACAAAAGTGTCCCCATCAAGTTCTGTTTAGATTTGACTCTGGAACAGCTGCTGATGTGTGACAAGCGCTCCCTACCAATCAGAGGCTTGCACACAGATTGTCGTCACATTTTGTCTCTTAAACTCCGAGGGCTATTGGTTAAAACCAGACGCAATGCTTGGCGTTGTAGCCAATGGAATTAGCTTTCAAACAAGGCTAAACATGATTGGTTTAAATGAAGCAGACCTTATTAATGAGGGCTGCATAAACAGCCGAGAGGCGGAGCTAAGCCTAAGTATTGCACAACCTTGGATAGTAGATGGGAAAGTCAGAAATATATGCTTCAAAAATGTTTTGTGTTCATCAAAACATGCGTCAGTCGGATTTTTATGGGTAAAGTTGTTGTTTATAAGCCGTTAGCATCAATTGGTATAATTAAGACTTTTGGAGAGGCTGGTGGCATCAGAAGTTGACAGTAAACAGGGCACACTCTCACACTGTTATATCTAGAGGTCTGACATTTTTTTTCACTTGCTTTTGACATGATGCAGAATAACGGCAATAAAATAACATATGCCTGCTATTAACCATGTCTTTGTTTCTGCTATTCAAAAAAGACCTATTATATTCGAGAAGAAATAACAAAAATGAGTCATGTTCAAACTGATGTAGTTTAGGCTGTTTTAGTCGCACTATTCTCATTTATATTTTCAGAAACTTATCAGAAGGCTTTTAAAAGATGTATCACACATAGTATTTGGCCTTACAGTTCCTTAGTTATTTGCTTTTCAGTTTGGGTATGCAGAAAGGCGAGGATTGCTTTAAATTAAGTGGATGTTTACAGGCTTTAAAGAATCATGTATCATGTAAAATGGTGTTTGTCCACCTCCTAAAAGGAACCTATGTAATGATGTTCTCTGGTGTGCAGGAGCTGCAGGGAATGTTTTCGTGTTCTGGAGGCAAATGCGATCCACACTCTGCACATGTAGTGTTTAACTTTGAAACTCCACCGGATCCACTTTGCTATTTAGCAACTTCCGATCGATGAGGTTTTTCTTCTTGTTTAGCTACATCCATCATGACGCCCCTACAACCGTGTCACCAGTGAAAAGAGGATGATGTGTTCAGGAAAATGTCCGCTGTTGGCTTTCTACATGTAGATCAAATATTTCCATTTTGTTCTCATCTGACCAAAGCACCACAATTAGCCTGTTAGCCTGCTAGCCTAGCCCCCACCATGACTTGCTGTAGATTGTAAACAAGACTTTATTCTTCTAATTAAATACCAGATTTGTAGGGTGGATGACTGATAGTTATCCTGTTGTCAGATTACCACCCGAGCTGTGGATCTCTGCAGCTCCCCCTGAGTTACCATGTGCTTCCTGTCTACTTGTCTCATTAAAAATCTCCTTTCCTGGCCTGTCAGATGAGGTTAACGGGCATACCTTGGTACTTTAAATGAAAGTGTAGGTTTCTAGCATTCAAAATAATAGAATTACCTATTTGTCTGATTTTCCAGTCTGACCAGTATCAGTTTGTCCACTCTTCTTTAAAACTGTGGCAGTGAGGATCTTTTTATTGCAGAAGAAACCCCAAATCTAATAACAATCCCATCAGCTGGAGCTGTGTTTGCCTTTATTGATATAAAACAGCTTTTAGAATGCGAACAGCAGATGACAGTAAGACGGTAGAAGAGGTTCAGGTTACAGCAGCATCATATTTCCGACCATATTAACATGAAGGCACCAGCAAATGGCTCAGAGCTCGGCTCCTTCGCCTCCTAAAGCTGCAGATCTAGCAGAGAGCTCTCTGTGTCTACAGGAGGAATCTAATCCTTTTCTTTCAGCCATATTAGAATTTCCTCTTCCCAATCTACTGTCTGCGCGTAGCGCCGTTCATTTACCAGGCGCAGTTTACATCACGCCGGCGTTCATCTGCTACCTTTTTATTTTATGGGAATTCCAGTTTTGTGAAATCTGTTTATATAGCGTGCTGTATGTCAGTGCGCCCAGTGCACACGCAGATACAGATCTAAAGCAGCTCGGGGGGGTTGTGCCGCGCTTCAGTGTCGAAATTGTTTACGAGTAAAGTAAACAAGGCGTTCACGCTCGATGGTTTAAAGATTATCAGTTCCTTGAGGTGATAAACAAGATGTTGGGCAGCGAGTGAGAGGCGCTCCATCTCCGCTCAGATGCGGGTCTTTCAAAGTTATTCACACTTGTTGAACTGTTTTGTTACGCTGTCACAAACCTCGATGGTTGTCGTCGGCGTTTAGGAAGAAAATCAATGTTTGTTCGCTTGTTTTTTTTTGTTTGTTTTAATGATAATTTGTATTAAGTCAACTTAGCAGTACAGTCAGTAGCTTTAGAAGTCATTTGATTATTTGATTCATTTTCAGCATTTGTTCGCTGAACAGATGACATCATGCAGCCCAAAGGACGCAGCTGCTTTAGAAATGCAGAGAGTACGGCAAACCTTTCAGCCACATAAGGAGGACATTAAAACAGACAAAACAAACCAAACAAAATCAAAAAAACAAAGATGAGCGGTAACTCTGGTGAAGCTGCAGACATTGGCAGCTTATTTGGGAGAATTCGGCTCCAAAAATCTGACCTTTTTAAGACCATTGTTGAAAGCAGCACAAAATCCCGTCAACAGTCCACCATGAACCATGTGGGTCGGTTAAGCCTAAAATTGTTCATAGGAATCTACCGGATTTAAGTCTGTATGGTGGCTGCTTCATATTGTGTTTAGTTAGGAGGGGAAAAAAAAACAAAGCATCCTGGTAAAATTGAAACAATATTTTCAAACTAAATATATCAGGAGTTTTAATAATGTTGCCTTCATTATTTACTGGGCTGCAACTAATGACTATTTTGCTAATCAATTAATCTGTGGATTTGTTTCGATTAATAGCCAGAAAGCAAAAGTTTTTACTAAATTTAAACCAAGTGAAACTAAAACTCTCCAACTCTGGATATTGATGCAGAAAAAAAAACATTTATCATCAGAAATAATTATAGTTTTGCAATTATTTATAATCACTGCTCTGAGTGTGTTTCTCTGTGAGCTAAAGGCATGTTTTAAAGGCTTCCTCAGTTACTGTCCTGCACCTTTTAAATGTGTCTCTGCTTTAACACACCTGAGTCAAATAATCAGATTATTAGCAGGACTCTAAAAAGTTGGCTGCATACTGAGGAGATAATTGAACAATAGTATTCAGGTGTGGAAGTAGAGATGCATCTAAAATCTGCAGGTCAAAGGCCAGATTAAAGGAAGCCTGTTCTAAACACTGAGATTAGTCCATTAACAAATCCGCTTCAATAACCGATTAATCAGATTATTTCATCCCTAAATGATTGTAATTCCATTGGGAGGCATGGTGCTGGCAGCATCATGATCTGGGGGTGTTTTTGTTTAGCACAGATGGGGGGGTGGGGGGGCTAATGCTTACTCCTTGAGTCAGGGAGGCTGAAGACAAATAAATCTCAGTTTTAACATACGTTTTGTTTTAAAAGTGTTTTGTGTTTTTCTTACCTCATATCTCAACGAAGCGTCTCTGATCGTCCTCAGGGAAAGACGGAGGAGACGTCTCAGGGCGAGGCGGGGCCCCAGTGTTCTGCAGGAGGGACAGGAGCAGGAGGCTCCACAGGAGACGCCGGAGAGGCCAAAGGGACTCCCAAACGCCTTCACGTCTCAAACATCCCTTTCCGCTTTCGGGACCCAGACCTCAGGCAGATGTTTGGGGTAAGTATCTCAGAATGGTTGGGTGGGTTTATTTTACACAGGATCAATAAATCAGTCTAGACGCTTGAGGTACTCCAGTAAAAGGCCTGCTTTTTATGGGATGGGCTGATAGAGGCAGACGACTACGACACAGCCTCCTCTTAATGCATGCAGGGGGCAAGTTTCTAACGGTGTCACTGTGTTGGTATTAAACTGAGGAGAAAAATGGGACAACATTGCAAGTCTAAGCATCAGATAGATCATTTACTACTGAAATGATTCTTTGGTGTAACAGTGACCCCTAGTGTGCACCAGCTGTAACTCTCTCATAGGACCAAACATCCTTCAGAGCTAAAGATTCAAAGGCTTTTTTTTAATCATATTTTTTGGTATATTTCAGCTAAATTCTGCTTTTGGTGTTTTTCCAGCAATTCGGGAAGATTCTGGATGTAGAGATTATTTTCAATGAGAGGGGTTCGAAGGTAAGTTTGATTAAATCATTTTGTTTCCTGGAAAAGAACATAAGTTTTGTGGTGAGATAATTGTAATCATGTAAAGACAACAAAAACAAAGCTTCACTCACAGCTCTGCAGAGAGACAGATTGTCTCCTATAGCTGTAAGACGCTGTGAGGTTGTTACTGTATGAAACCACACAGTTTTACAGTAGAAATAAACTATAATTATGATACAAGGTGCAACATGGTCCAACTGTTTATATAAGACTGAATATCCGAAGCTGCTGCTGCTGTGAGAATAATTAGACAAACTGAGAGATTGTTTCTTTGTGCTGTTTGATCAATGGCCAAACTATTCCAATGCTGAACCATAAAATATCACCACTTTTGTAATATTGATTATATTTACAGCCGCATGCTCATAAATGAAAACATTAAATAAAAATCAAATCAAAGAGAGAAATGTTCACTTCTGTCCCATTTAATCATAAAGAAAACAGCAGACAGTCAGGAGAGGAAGCCTCTAGCAGAGGAAAGTTTAGTGGAAGGAAAATGCAGCAAAGATGACAGGGTTAAGAAGTGAAGCCTACTTTAAGAGCTTTTGGGGTGATTCACGGGTTTTGGAAATCATGGTTCCAAAGATTAAAGGAAGACTAAAAATCTCTAAATGATTGTTCGACTGAATTTCTGTATTAAAACATAATTTCTTCATTGTAATTAATGTATATTTTTAGTTAATGTGATATTTTCATTGAAACTGAATTTGTCTAAAATACAAACATCAAATTTATCAGAAATAATTGGAGGAAATAAATCAATGAATAAATTATATGAAGTTAAACTTTTAGATTTGAATCCATGAAATAATTAAACTTCAATAATTTTCATTTTTTTTGATGCAGCAAGGTTTATTGTTTTGAATAATGCAGCGTGTAGCAATAGGTA
Source organism: Jordanella pulchra (assembly GCA_034780135.1). NCBI lineage: Eukaryota > Metazoa > Chordata > Actinopteri > Cyprinodontiformes > Cyprinodontidae > Jordanella > Jordanella pulchra. Next base: position 5,348 of record JAUZNJ010083362.1, on the reverse strand, counting down.
GGGGAGGGGCCATGCTTCATTTCATTCGGTAATAGTTCTCCAGCATTTTCTATGATGGTTAATTAGACGTTGAACCGAAAAGCAGGAGAAATGTTGCCGTGGAAATGATGCCGGTTTGCCCCGCCTCCTACCACACATCAGAACCTTTTCATACTAACCCCCCCTTCTCTCTCTGTCTGCTGTGGGCTGCAGGGTTTTGGCTTTGTGACATTTGAAAACAGCGCAGACGCAGAGAAAGCAAGGGAAAAGCTCCACGGCACGCTGGTGGAGGGGCGTAAGATCGAGGTAACTTCCCTCCTCTGTATTCTCTTTGCTCTTCCATCAATACTGCCTGATCCCCGACTGCCTAGCTAGATCCATCCCTTCATCCCTGACGTGATTTGCTCTGATGCAGCCCACTGGTATCCCACTTGCCCCAGTCCTCTGCAATCTTGTTTCCTTGTTTGTTTAAATCCAATAAGACTCGTGTTCTTTTTTTCTTGTTTTGTAATGTATTTTGTTTCTTTTTTATTTCTTTCTTTTTAAATGTGCTGGGATTGATTTTGGGGGTTGGTGCAAGAACACGACGAGAGCCAAAGCATGCGTGTAACCTGTCCTCCGCAGCCTTGTTTTCACATTAACCTGTCGGCCCTCCTTAGCTTTGTTTTTATTTTCCAGTGATGCTCACCTTGTAGCCACTCTGATGTTACAATTTTTCATGCAACAGCTGGAATGATGTTTGTGTAGCTGCCACCGGAGGGCATGAGAGGAGCCCAGTGAAAGTGAAAGTATGATGCATGGCAGATTGCAGTCGGATGCTCTTATTTCTTTCTTTTTTTGTCATAGTGTGGATGTACCTTGTATCCCTCTTTTTTCTGGTGCTAATGGCTCCTGGTGCTACAGCAGCATGCTGGGATTAACAGCAACACACTGACGCATGTTCACTTTATGCAAAATCTTTCCAATGATGATTTTTGTCTTTGTGTTTTGAGGTTGTTTATTCGTATCCAGCTCCAAATATTTTATGTTTTATTGAAGCATGTGCTGAGTGTTGAATGCAGATTTTCTTTTCTAATTAGGGTTTCCAGTCAGGTGTCCATGTTTGATCCATTTGTTTTAAGCTGGGGGTGATTTCTGCATGGGCTTACTCCGGGGGATCTTCCCCTTGTGGTGTGTGTGGGTGTGTGAGAGTCACTTCCTGCATGATGGATGAGGCTGGATGCTTCTAGCTCTTTTTACTCTCACATCCTGCTGCAGTATGGTTGTGAAAGAGAGACAGCCACCTGCATCCTGCGGTACAACATAATCCCCTCCACCTTCAGCCAATCAGCAATCGCAGCTGGAGTCAGTCCACCCTGCATCAGTCTCACCCATGTTCAGAATCTGGACCTCGTCTTTTGTCCTCCCGGGCGATAGTTTAACCCACAGGTTGTGCATGAGATCAGCGGGAAGCGTGTGTGTTCAGTCGTCTTGTTGCATGTGTTCTGTGGTGCTGCAGCAGTGGTGTTGGTCTGTAGCGATGTTAGGAACCGGCAGCATGGTGGACCAGCGGCAGGAGTCTGCAGCACGCCTCTCTCTCTGTCTATTCATGGTGCATGAGCTTGCAGAACAAAAAGAGCTGATCCTGGACATCAACTGGTGTTTATATATCCTTCTTCTCTTGCAGATGTCGCTGCATTTATTTCTCGCTTTTATTGGGTCCTGATTTCAGAGCTTTTTAAAGTTGTTTTTTTTTTTTTCATTTTCCAGCTCAAAAATTCAGACCTAGTTTCAGTGTCTTGGAATAGTACTCATACCTCTTCACTTTAATTCATTTGGATTTTATGAGAAAGATCAACACAAAGGAGCACATAGCTATGAAATCATTTTCTAATAAAAAATAAGTGCATTTTTATTCATCCCTCATGAGTGAACCTTTTTGCAGAATTGTTTCTTCTCATCATATGGTAGTTGGTTTCTAAGAGACTGAAAATTGTTTCCCCATCTTCTTTCCAAAAGTGCTTTGATCTAATCCAGTGGTTGGTCACATTTACAGTCCAACCTAAACAACCTTCTCTGGCCTCACGCCTACAAAAAGATTTTGCCTTGAGCTGCAAGATTCTTTAAAAAGAGGGAGCTTTCGCAAACTCCTCCAGTACATGTGCTAAGTCAAAATATACGAAATGATTTTTGTTTACAGATTTTAGAACAAGGGTTGTCACAACAATAACATTTCCAAATCGATTTCAATATCAGGAAAATATTTGACACTATATATAATTTCTGATATAATGGGGACTAAACATCCACTAGTAATCAAATTTAATCATATTTTTTGAATTAGTAAATGCCCCAAAGGAAAAAAAAAGAAATTGGCAAAATAAAGCTTCTGACAATCCCCTTTTTTATGTTTTTTATTATTAATTCTAATTTATCATTTAGAGAACAAATGAAAAATTGTTATCATGACTAAAAATGTATGAAGTTGACGATAAACACCGCCCACCCCTAGTTTAGAATACAGATCAGAAAGCTGTTTCCTGGGTTACGTAGCGTTCTGATGACGTTCTAATCTGAGGAAAATTGACCTGTAACCTGAGCCTGTTATAAACGTATCCACAACATGCTGTTTTCTTTGTTCTCCAAGATCCTGCTTCTTTACTAACTCTGAGACCTTCACAGCTACATTAATGTTGTGATCAAACTACAAACGGGTGTTTGATTTGATAGAATATTATTTTGGGATTTCAGATTTAAGAGGCTGTTTACAAATCCATGCTCTGCTTCTCAGATTTCTAGCTGTAAGAAAATGTATTCTGTATGAATCCTTTTGCAAGACACTGCGAGGTGACATTTTCATTTGGCGTTTTGCCACTCTGTACCATGTCCTGCTGTTCAGTTTGTAACCATCCGCTGGCAGGTTAGCTGAGGGAGCCTCGGAGTGCATGGAAAACTGGTCTAATGGAGGCTGTAGTGTTGACACAGATGCTTTTCTTGCATGTTTATTTTGTTTTGGTGGTTTAGTTTTAGCAATGAGGCATCAGTATCAGTTTCTTTGTTTAGTCAGCATGATCACAGTTTCATCCTGTGGGTTTCATAGCCTTTAAAGAGGTTGAGTAGCTAATTATTTTTAGAGGAATGCTGTGCTTGATTCAGTTGCTCATCTCTTTTGTCTACGTGGTGCATGTCGGTGGGAGTCGACTAGCTCTTTTGCTGTAGCTTCCCGTTATGTGCATGTACGTGGCTTTAAACGAACAACACTAGAAATTCATTTCTTGTGTTTTTAAAGTTAAAATGTATTTTTCTTTGTCTGGGATAAAACTCTGCGCTTTGAAGAAGTCAGTTTCCTGTATGCTTCCAATGTGTCCATGTAAGTGGCCCAACTACGGTTAACTACCTGCTTTTCTGTCATCCCATCACATCATCATCATCAGTATATACAGTGTCTCCTAGTATACACTCTTTAATAAACTGTTCATTCATCTTGAAACATCCATGGCTAGTTTTTTTTAGTTGTGTAGTCCTCCTAAGTTTCAAAAAGTCCACCTTTTGATGATTTTTACTCCTGCCTGTGGTACAATCTATGTATAAGTTATCCATGATTTGTCACATATTTCACCCTTCTGTGGCTCTTGAACAGTTAGCTGTACTTTATGACCCATGTGTGGTCTCTAGGGATGGGCATTATTATACTGTTTATATTATAGTAGGTAAAAAACATGGTTACATCAAATGACTGTAAGTGTCCTGTTTTAGTAAAGGCATAAAAGAGAAAGAGAGGTTCTTCTTTTTACACTTACCATCATCTCTTTGGCAGACCTGTAGCTGATTGATTTCATGTCAGTTCCACTACTTAATAATCAATGTTTTCCTGAAGTGTGGATGCACAGTGTTAAAGTATAATAGTATGAACTGCAGTGGGCCGATCACACGACCTTGAGGGACCCCGGTGCTCAGCAGGTTAGAGGTTGGAGTTTTATTTCCAAGCTTAAGGATCCACAGGCTAAACCAGCAGTGCTCAGGTAATTTCTCTAAGGTTGCTAAACTACAAAAAACGCACAGGATTCTAACTTTAGTGTCTTTATTGTTCAAATAAGTGTCAAAGTTGTGCAGCTTGGTGGATTTAGCATCCTAATTGTTAAGCTTTAAAATAAGCTTTATTATTAGAGTTGTGTTTGCAGGGAATTGACTTCCTAGTTGGATATTTTTTCCTAAAAATGTGGTCAGGAATCAGTTTTTAAATGATTTCCTATATTATTGAAATAACTACCAGAAAACATTGGGAATAATGTTAAAGTCCAAATTGCCCATTCCTAGTGGCTGCAGAGGTTTAAGTTAATGTGCCCTGTGTTTGGTATTTATCCTTGTAGATTCTAATATTGCTGTCCATGCTTGGCGATTAAAGTCATGAAGTCTATATATTTTGATAAGGACTGTTGAAATAATATGTTTTTGTTTGTATGTATTTTGGGTATAAAATTAATGTTATTATAGTTTAATATTATCAATGATTAGCAGGAAAAAGAGTGACTTTTAACTTGTTGAATGTTGAGGAAAACTATGAAACCACCAAAAGAGACAGTGACCCTGTTCAACCTTAAACCTGCTCCTGTTTGTGGTCATTCTGTGTTGCTGGAGTGTTACAGAAAGTGATGGTTTCTCCGCAGCGCAGAGTTTTAGTCAGATATCACAGCAGTTAAAGGCAAAAAGGCCGAGTTGTTTGTGTGAAGAAGCAGTGTTGCAGCTCTGCATGCAAACTGATTGTTGGGTTGTTGGGAATCAGTGAAAAGGAAGTGTCATCATCACTGCATGGATGTTTGAGGTGGAAATGGATGGGAAGTAGTTCTAGGAGCGGTTCTGCATGTCTGACCCAACCAAAGCAGCCATTCCAAACTCCTGTATGAAGCACAGTCTTAAGCTCACTTCAGCCCAGTTTTCCAGTTCATCTCTCCATCTGATGCTAATTTTAAATTAATCAAACAAATTAAACTTGACTAAACATTTTTTTTGTTCGTTTTTTTTTTCTGCTTTAATCTTAAGGCTTATCTCTTTGATTTTCGGCAGATGAACTCCCTCCCATCTACATTTTAGAATCAGGCCAATCAAATTTTTTTCTCCCTGCATGATTCCCCCTGGAATGACAAACAGCTGAAGTGTGAGCTTATTTTTGTGTTCTTTGTATGCGTGTAAAATTGCAGGAAAATGTTCAAGAAAATGGTGAAAGAACCGAACCTTTGTCCTTTCCAACCCTCTGTCCTTGTTTTGACTCATTCTGTCTCTTTTCCTTTTCCTGCCAGTCCCGTCTGTTTTTTGTTCTTTCTTTTTTTTACTGAAGTTAACATGAAGCTTTTTTTTATTTTACTCTTTGTTCAACTCTTCCTTCATATATA
>JAUZNJ010083351.1:6220-23591 GCA_034780135.1 Jordanella pulchra | reverse complement strand
TCCTTCCTTCCTTCCTTCCTTCCTTCCTTCCTTCCTTCCTTCCTTCCTTCCTTCCTTCCTTCCATCCTTCCATCCATCAATCCGTCCATACATACATATATACATTTATTAATTCATATTTATATTGGAGTTTATGATATACTTTTTAAGGTGGACAAAAAATAATTTAAAATTTGAAAAATTTGAAAACTGCAATGCACTCAGATGAAGAATCCCGGTACTGTAACCAGTCAGCTCATAACTGTATGTTACTGTAGTTGTTATAAAATGTAAGAAGAGGAGGAAAACAAGAAAGAGAAAAAAAAATAAAAAACACTTTTCTGCTTTTAAATAATCTTTTGTTTTCAAAAATTGCTTCATCCTTTGTGTTGTATGATCAAATTTGCTGCAAAAAAAAGTTCTGTCAGTTTATGCAAGAATAAAGCCATCTTTACGTACTAATCATTGGTGCAAGACACTCTGTTAGGCCACAATTAATGCTCCTTGATGTCAAAGGACCGTGTCTTTGGTGGTATTTTGGGTTAAAGTATTTTGGGTAATTGAATGTGCCAGGGCGCCATAGATCTAATTTGATTTGAACAGATACAGTTTTAGAAGGCAGCATTGACATCACTTCCCTCTCAAAGCGCATACTTTGGTGTCCATGTCATCTTCCTCATTTTAGAAGTCAACAAATAACTTATTGTTTTTGGACTGGGTGTTGATACATGCCTGAGGGTAAATAATAACTTTAGTCTCTCTTTGCTAAACAAAAATAAGGATTAAAGGCAGAAAAGATGGTTTTTAATAGTTTACTTCAATCATTTACCTTTATTTTGCAGAGATCACATATAGGATGTAATTTACTGTAAGAAAAGTTGCTGGAGTTCATTTAGTTTAGGCCATATAAAATCAGAAACTTGTCAAAGCATCAAAAAGCCTGTAGAAAGCAAACAAAAAAGATTCCAACGGCTGTCATCTAATATGGTGCCATTATGTAAGTTTTTGTTTTGGGTTGAGTAAAATGAAAAGCAAAGGACAGAGACATGCATATGCCACCAAATTCCCTCAGGCTGTCTATGCTTTTTGCATTCCAGAGCTATGCAGTGATTGGGCTTTGTGTATGACCATGACTCCACAATGCTGCCTCCCTCACTTTGACCTAACTTTCTGGTTCGAGACCAGAGTTTGGAAAGCTCCATATTCTTATTTTGCACAATTTTTCCAATTTTCTAGTCTACCATGATGGAAATACTCTGAAAGCATGCACTGTGCATTTAAAACGCTCATCCCTCACAGATGGTCTTGTGTCGAGCTGCAGCCGCTTCCTGGGACTCCCAGGGATGGAGGATGTGGAAGATAAAATGGCGTTGTTTGAACCAAAAGCTTTAACTTTAGTCAGACTGGAGATGTCACATGTGGTAAAAGGAAGAAGTCTTTTTCTCATTACCAAACACATGCACTAGTGCGATTTTGACACATGGCATCTCCAAAATGTCCGGGGGCTGTGTTTCTGTTATCACTCATTGCCTTCTCAACATTCTCAAGTTTGTTCTCATGTGGAAGGCGACAATAAAAGACAGAGGAGTAAAAGGAACAAAGGAGGAGAAAAAGTAAAAGAGTGACATTATGAGACACATTGGATAATATGTTCTCAAATGATTTTTTCCTGAAAACGAATATGCCTATTCTAAGTGTATTGTGGCAGATTTGATAGATGTTTTTGTATTTAATACATCTGCGTAAGATGTTACGGTAAAAAACATTGTGAAATGTAATATCTCCTCTCAATGATATTTGATGCCTTGGAGGTAAATTCCACTTATGGACTCTTTTACATTCATCAATCAACAATGTACAATCTCATGATATTTTAATATGAAGTTTAACAATTTACCTAGTTAAATCATCTACCTGACTTTGGAATCTGTTCAAGCAGCCAAAAAAATTAAGCAAGATGTTTTATTTGTTTGGGAGAAGTTGCAGAAGTTCTTAATTCTACAACTTTGGAAGCACTTTTATGACACATTTTTAGATCAGTCAAAACTCATAGCACAAATATTCATAATCACAGATTAGAACAATGTTTGTGAAGAATACTTACTAGAATTAATGGAGTTTAGAACCCAGGCCGCCACATTGTAAGGAGCAAGACAAATGGTGAGGACAGGCTGTCTTACCAACTGTGAACATTTCACATAAACTGTTGTTTGATCAGAAGTAACAAGGAAACTGAGGTTGAAGTCGCGCCAATTTGTGATTTCTCAAAACCTATTCATTGGCAACATTAATAAGTGTTCTATATAGAAACTCTAATAGTATGAGAACTTTTTGTAACAAAAATCAATTTGCTTTTTGTGGGAGAAAAGACATACGTTTACCTTGCATACGTATTTCCTGCGAACACAGCATCTGAGAGGGACACATCATGGTGGCAACATGCTGAGGGTAAAAACTCACATAGGAAATATTGCCTAATTAAATAAAGGATGGAGCTAAATCCAGGGAAATCATGACAGAAATACTTTCAGATGTTATAAAAGACTTGGGAGTGGGTTGTTGTGGACTGACCATCCAACAAGAGGTAAAGGAAATTGACTTAGATTGAAGTATTGTCATGCATTGAAAGGATTCAGCCAAAGTTCAACCCTAAATCAGAATGAAAAGCTGTGGCTAAAGTTAAAAACTACTTTCTTCATCCGATCTAACAAGAAGTTCTGCTCATTCACAAACACTGGAAAAGTCAGGTTGAACAAAGTTTGGTGCACAGCAGTTTGCTTTCTTAAGTTTTGACACAATTAACAAAAAACTTAGTCTCACTAATCCATGTCACACCAACAAAACATTAGCTCTGCTAAATTGTCGAAACTAACCTAAACAGTTTACAGACAGATGCCACTCATGGATACTAGGATTCACTATTTCCAGCAAATAAACACCATAAAAGCTGCTCACCTAAATAAAACTAGCTCAAATCTCAGCCTGTCTTGAAACACGAGTTTCAGGACAGGCAGGGATAACATGCAAGAACACATCACAGGCAAACAACTCCATCAAAACAAAGAAAAATGTATAAAAAAAGAGGCTGCTCCTAATCAGTAGATGTGTTAAAGGCTTCTGCCTTTTCTGATAGGCATGTTTTCACAGTGAACACATAGACAAATACTTTGCTTTGGTTATAAAACGTAAAGTTTTCATGCAATTTTTAGGAAAGATTTAAAATATAAAGACACAACGTATAGGCTTCAGTAAAGGAGATAGAAACATTATAATCTATTGTTTCAACCTAAACATTGATGCACTGCCTCTGATTGAGTGAGTTTCTGTTACTGCAGGAAGCAACTATCTGTTTTGTTTTGTTTTTTTTTCTTTCATTCTACAAGTCAACAAGACAAAAAAAAGAATTTTAAACTTCCTTTTATTGTGGCAAGGTTTGATTATAAGACCTCATTATGATCTACAAATCTAAGACTAAAATTGGAGAAGATATGATCTGTTTAATGGCAAATTCAATAGACCAGTATTAAAATCAGAGCAAAGACGCTGGGGATCTCTTTTTGGCTTTTAATTTGGAGCATATTTGCACAGGGGAAATCACGTCTTTTTATCTCATTCTCACCAGAGACACGGCAGCTCATTCTTCAGTTTACTAACACCATGATACAACAAAAGTTGCAGTGGTTATACATAGAGCTATTAAAAAAAAAATATCTTTTTTTAATAACCATTATTTTGTCATTTGGAAGGATATATTCAACGTCCGTTTTTTTTGTGTGTTTTTTATGACAAATTTTAGTGAAACTGCAGAATGTCTCAGTTCTTTTTCTATGACATGGCTGTTTGTCAAGGGAAGATTTAGGTGTTGCTAACAATATTTTTTGTCATGAGTCGTCAGATTACATTAGTTACATGGCTTGCTCATAGTTGCCATCAGCTAATTCTGTTTTGGCTTCTGCTGTAATTTTAAAAATGTAATGGATTCAGCTGCTATCGGTAATAGCGGTGTTCCAATCCTGGATGCTAACCTTTCTTTACATAAATACCTACTTTTGCAAAATCCTACATCTTACTCAAGCTCAGAAAACTAACACCATACATTACTAACAAAGAGATAAAGAATTCATTTTATGTGCCTTATGTCTCTCCAAGACTGTAAGGATGGAATCCCCCTGGGTAATACCACCGTGGTCAAAAATAATGATCTAATTTGATCATTGCAAAAGATAATTGACCAATTTATGATTCAACACAGCCTTAATAATCTAGTGTAACAAATTTCATTCACATTGTAAAAGGTTTCATGAGATCACATTCACCAAACATAACTCATTTCTTATGCAGCTTTTATTTTTTCTATTGATCTATGTGGGTATTTTTTTTTTTTTATTTTCAGCATCACCATCACAAAAACAGCAGATTTTTTCCATGTTATGCTGATTATGGTGGAGGCTGGCAAGAATGCAATTACTTGGATATCATTGATTCATATCTATTCACACATTTTTTAAAATATACAATGATTTTAGTTTATTTTTATTCAAATTAAAACAATAAAGGACAACCAGAACAAAGCAAAAGAAACTATGTAATTTTTGAGCCGACACGGACACCTCGTGTATTTATTTATATTTGGTTAAAAAGACAAAAAGATTGTCTAAACGTGATTCTTTTCAACTTAAAACTTTTTTTGGATGAGTTTAGATTTTTTTTTTTTTGTAAAAAAAGGAAAGAAGTTGCAAGGAAGCTCTCGTTCTGTTGATTTTTTAACAGTGTCTTTCCTAAAATGCTTTAGACTGTATGATGCACAAATTACACACAAGTCCAGGCACCTTAGTTACAAAGGTGTTCCTATTCTTTTAGGGTGTTCTGATTAGAATTTACATTTTATACTGTACTACCTTTTTATGTTTTGTTTTTCTTTGATTTTTTTCTTGAGCAAACAAGTGGGTGACAGAAAAGTCTGACCAAAGAGTACGAGCTGCTGAGGACAATTATTGTGCTAATTGGTTTCCAGGTAAGTTTCACTAAGGTGTGGTTGGGGCTCAGAAATGCATACCTTCTTTGTTTCACTGTGGGTGAGGCACACATTTGAAAGCCTGGAACAGAAGAGATAAATGCTTTCAATCAAGAATGAGAGGAAATCCCAAAGAGATATGATAGTACTGACCATCGAGCAAACAAGGACTGTCTGGCAGGTCGCTGAATGCAGGTAGCTTGGTAAGCTCAAGGGTCAGGGTCCAACTGATCCATTAACACACACAACTATCCAGAATTATTAAAATTGACATTTTAAAAATGTTTCCTGTTTAACTTTCTACCTTGTATGTCAGAGCATCAATCTACTGTATACTTAGCTGTGTATAAGCAGCATCCATAGAAAGGAAGATTGTCAAGTTTTCTTTAGATGCTTCCTCTCTTCACCCTATCTTTCCTTTACACCATTGGAGGTGGGTAATTAGTGTTTTCTTTTTTTTTTTTTTTGAGGTTGAGTATTTGGGGGGAGGTGAGAGGTCCTATAATCTTTTGCTGAGAAGGCACCTTGTCCTCTCCCCTGTTTATAACATCATCAAAGTTGTGCCTCTGGGTGCCCCCAGCTTCGTTAATAATTTAGGTATGCGCTGGCCTCCCTGGCTCAGGCAGGAAGCCCTTCCTTACTGATTTTGTAAATCACATGATAATTTACAAGAAAACCCTTGAATTTGTCATGCTTGTTAAAAACATTGTCTCCAACTTTTTTTCTCTGTGGTGTAGAGGTTTGGGATGTAATGTATGCTTTGTAGGGTAAACAGGCCGGGCAGAAAGGTGACGAGGCAACAGGAAGAAAGGAAACAGAAGAATTGAGATAAATAATGTATTTAAAGTGTGTGAATAAATGCAACGTAACTTTAAAATGATGACTTTAGTTATTAAGGGGGGTGGGATTGTTTTTATATATAACCCTAACCCTAAAATAAGAACCTCTATGAATGCATGAAATGTCTTAAAATATCTCAGAAGGAATCTGATCACTATTCAATTCAATATATGCAACAACAATCCTTACACAGCCGTATTAAAGGAGCACCAGCAAACCACTGTGAGGGCCGTTGTCCAAAAATAGAAGAAAGTAATGAAAATTTCCAGCAGTGGACAGTCTATCAAAATTACTCCAAGTGTGCAATGGCGACTCATCCCAAAGGACTTAGAAAATCCAAGAAACATACTTAAAGCTCTGCTCACTTGTCTAAATGGAGGTAAGTCTTCATAAAGAAATGAAAGACTATCAAAAATACCCTTTATGAGATGGTTCCCAGGCAAACAACATTACTGACCAAACAAAGAGGCCGTTCGACATTTACCAAAAAAAAAAAAATCCCATTACTTTTGGAAAAGTTCTCTGTGGATTAATGAGGCAAAATAATGAAAAACTTATGCTTTTTAGAAAAAGAACATCATACAAACAGTCTTAGATGGTGGTTTTATTGTAAAGGCTTGTGGCTCTGTGAGTACTTTGTTTTAAAACATAACCATAAAGGCATTTGGGTTATTCAACAAGACAAGATGAATTGCGGTTCTCACTCTATGCGTCACATGCTGTTTTTATTTTAATTATGTAAAGCACTTTGAAATGCCTTGATGCTGAAATGTGCTATATAAATAAAATTTGATTTGATTTTTTTTTGAAAAAGAAGATAATGGGCCAAAATGTCTTGATCCTTCATAGAAAATGTTCCCACCGTGAACGGAAACAAGTAACTATTAAGTATAAAGGGCATTTACATTTTTATATTGGGTCAGGTTGATTTTTATAGGTCTTTTCATTTCAAAAGTATCTCGAAAACTGTTTACAATTTGTTTGATGAATTAAAACATGTAGATATGATAACTATTTTTTTAAAGCAAAAAAACACTGTATTGTGGTGCAGATGTCACAGCACTGTGTATAGAGGCGTAGTAAATGCAGCCATAATACAATGATCCAATCAGATTTATGATTTGTTTCTAAAATTGTGCCCTTCTAAATCCACATATAAAAAAATAGTACTTTCCATAAGGTCGTCATAAAATTACATTGCGATTCCATGTTTTATACATTTATTCATTTATTATTCAACAATGTCTTTTTGTAAATTAATTCTTCATCTAAGGGCAATAATGTGTCCCAGAGCTTTCTGTAAGACTGAATAAATGGAATGGGTCAGCCTGCCTTAAGCAGCTGCTAACCCACCTTAAAATCATTTCATTAGTCTGCCGTGGCGAAAGATGCTTTAACCCAAATGAGAATAATTTTCTGCTGAATCCAGTAATTGTGTGGGACTAAAAGGTCAAATCTAATGAAAGGCAAAATGAAAATCAATACAAAATAATGCAGAGAGTATCCATTGCCATATTTGGTGTTCAAAGAACTGGCCTGGAAGAAGCCTGCAATGACTTTTTAAGGCTTGAAGATGGTACTTCAGGGTTTCCTTTAAATGCCAGGTTGGACATGGTGAAGTGGGTAAGAGCTTTACGCTCAGATGACAGTCAAAGTGAGCAGTCCAACCTTCATACAAGCACCTTACAACTTAGTTTGGTTTAGGAAATTGAATGTGATGTGGCATGACAGAGTTGAGTTCAGGGAAAGACGAATAGTGAGGGGGCTTAAAGTGGGATATATTTTTCACCTCAGGATTTGAGAGGGGTTTTTTTAACATTAATGACTATGAGCAGTATCCTGATGATAGTATACAGTGTGTGTTCATGTGTGTTGTAACTAAGTCAAAAAGCTCAGAGACATTAGGCAGTAAGTACTGGGAAAAAAAGCAGAGAGAAAGTAAAAGCTTAAAGTTATAGGATAGCAAATTAAAAAAGGGCACAAAAAGTTGATGATGTGATAGAAGCTTTAAACTAACACTAATATATTGAAGAAGCGATAATAGTTACTTCTGGCCTAAATACACAGGATAGCTACTAAAGCCTGAAGATTTTTGGTTTGGGTTTAAATTATGTTTTACAAATCCCTTAAGACATGGCAGCTAGCATGATGTGTTTGTTTTACCGACTTATTTGTTGTTTTTAGTCATTTAGGCCACATCAGCAACAATACATCCTCTCTTTAAACACGTTAATCTATTTAAACCACTCATAGTGTGTTTGCTTAGGAAAATATATATCTTGGGAAATTTTAAGAGTAAACATTACTCTATATTAGTCTTTCTGTAAGCTTATAAATCCTTGTGAGACACTTCTTTAACAAAATTCCTTTTTTTACCTTTTTTTTCTGTCATTCTTTTCTTCTGTTGGGATTTAGGTGTTTTCACCCTAATGGGTTTTACAGTTTTTAAAGAGATTATACTTTGGGATTACTACCTGCGCAAGAGGGGCGTGAACAAGTTCAGCAATGCCTTTGATGTCCCGGAATGTAAACAAAACCTGAGGCTACCTTGCGAGGAGGGGCCTCTGTTTTGTTATTCAGAACCATGGCCCTTAATTGCAGCAGCCAGGACAAAAGAAAAAAAAGTTAACTTTTTTTTCTAAAATACGACATGGGAGGGGTTCCTCGGATGGTCAAGAAAGGTCAGAGTTTTGCATAACTGTTAAAAGAAGATTCAGAAATTCCACACCAGTATTAGGGAAACACATAACTATGTTTATTCTACTAGCCTTACATAATGCTTTTAAAATGTGTTGCATAAACTAACCGCACTTTGTAAAAGCAGTTATTTTACGTGGTACATAGTAGTAAACAGTTAGGAAAGCAGAGAAAGAAATCATCACACCCAAATGTCATTAGGTGACATTAATGAACTAATCCAGCTGTTCTGTTAAAGCCTCAAATGTTTGTTAGATTGAAAAATCAACAAACAGGCTTGATTAAATGTTTTGGAACAGTTTATAAAATATTGAATCCTATGACCATGTCATGGAGTAACATTCAGTCCATCATGAGAAAATAGAAAGAGTAGAATTTAACACAAGTGCATAGTACCTGCCAGGACATAAAGTGCAAACTGCACCTAAACTAACAGGTCAGGCAAGGAAGGCTTTTAAGCAACTAATTGAACTATGTCAGTCATTTGCATGTCAACAAAAGATATGCATGGTATAGAGGAAATGTGTTGAAGAAATACTTTTTGTTAGATGATACTTGGAATGTAACCAGAATGAAGAAATGCCATTTCCCATCAAAATCAACACTCCACCCCAAATTGATACATGAAGGTGGCAACATCATGCCAGGACAACCTTCTTTAGCAAGGACAGAAAAGCTGATCGGAGTTAATTTGAAGATTAATAAATGGTATATATAGTTATTTTGAGTCAGTGTTTCGTCTTTGTACTTCAAATAATAATATGTTGCAAAGAAATTCCAAATACAGCTTAATATTTGGAATCAGTGATTTAAAAACACAGTGATCCATGATGAACACACACAGGCTGATAGAGACAGTCGGGGAGGTTCAACCTCCAGTAAGAGAAAAACCTTGTATAGCTAAAAACAACTTCGTAGTTTGGAATAAAAACCAAATACAGGTGTTAAAATGGTCCAGTGAAAGTCTAGAATTAAAAAGACTTGAAAGGTGTTAATAAGAATTAACCATAATTTTCTTAATGTGCAGAGCTGGTCAAGGCATATATCAAACCATTCAAAGCTAGCAGGCTGAATTAACAGCTGGGTCAAGCTAGTTGGTAAAAGATAGTTTGAAAGTTTGATATCAAACCAAACACATTAAAGTTTACAGCTGCAACGTGATAAAAGCTCCATGGGTATTAATAATAGCAAGGACTATCATCAGACCTGTTGTGGTAATTAGCCATTATATAGGCACCAGTTGCAGAGGAGAGAAAAGAATTCCAAAGAAATCTTTCATGGACATTAAGTGTTTTAAATCATCCATAACAAGCTTATCGTTGGGACTCGTTATTTCTCTCTAAAGCTACTTTTAATGCTCTGCTTCCCAGCAATATTTAAACCTACAGCTCCAGTGAGCCTAAGTGCAGAACTGGGGTTCTCTGTTAGCATTATGGACATGCAAATAGACCTTAATGTGTCCACAAGGCCCTCTAAAGGCAAATACCTCTACCCACACTTGCAGAGATGAGATTTTTTCTTTTACTGTCTGCGCTAGGGTCTCTTCTCTCTCAGTTCTTGCTCACCACTGTGTGTTCACATAGTTTTGGGTACTATTAAGAGCCTGCACAGAAAATAAGTGTAATGGTAAATGTTTTTCTTTTTGTGTGTGTGTATCTCTGGCATAACGGTTAAAAATCAAATGAATACTGAGCAGACTATATAATTTTGCTCAGAATCTTAATGCCCCCTCCAAAGGAAAAAATAAATGAGTTATCAAAAATGCATTACACCATAAACAAAATAAGAGCTGATATAGAGATGAAAGCTGTATCAGAAAGGGAGAAGGTAAGAAAAACAGAACATTGTGACAGTTATTGCCCCCATTACATTTGATTCTAAGCTGTTATCCTGTCCTGTCAAAAGATAAAAGGCAAATCAATATTGTCATTCACAACTTCAGATTAAACCTTTCTTGGTTTTACTGCTTCCATGTTCTTTTTTGGGGCCATTCAATCTGCCGCAACAGAGACAAACGCATCTGAATCGATTGCTGGTGAGATCAGCGAATTAACAAGTGGAATGTTTCTTCTTTTTTCCAATCCTCTCCTTTGTTTTTTTGTTGTTTTTTTTTTCTCCTCAGAACGGGGCGAGGAGTGAAGCAATGGAGCAAAACACATAAAAAGACGGCAGTCATCAACAAACACAATAAAACCCTGATCTAGAAACTGCTTTCCGAGACAAAGTATTGGAGTATTGCTGTGCAAATGTTTTTGCAATTTAGAGCCAGTTGCCACAAACCACTAAATGCCCTTAAATAGTAGTGTGCAGTTAAGATTTTCAACAGAAAAGTAGATTCAGTGCTTTATGTGGGACCAGACATTGGAAGCATTAGGGAGGATTATACAGGGAAAAAGAAAACACAAGTATTAAAAATATCCTCCTTAGTTTATCCCAGACATTTGCATGTATTGACTATTTGATTTTAATAAAACATTGCTGATGCTTTCAATGGTATTTATATATAATATGTATTTACCTGAAACAAAAGGTGTGTGTGGATGTTACCAGGTTCTTCCCTTAAAATGTACTTTTAAAATAACAATACGGGAGAATCCCTCTTGGCAGACCATTTAAAGAGTCTGTATCTTCAGAATGACTGGGTAAAAAGGCAAAGCCATGAAAGGTTTCAACTGACAAGCTAATTTTCTTAAAAAGGGTGGAGCAGGATGACTTGGTGCATCGCTGTTGTGCTGTAAAGCAGAGCCATGGTAGATTAAAGCTTGGCCTTAGTTGAATATGTCACACAGACTCAGAAAGGGTGGATGTGGTTTTTGGGTGGAACAGATTGAAGGTTGGGGTCACGGGTTCACATTCTGACTGGATCAGCAGCATCGCATGTTCAAGTGCTGCAGCAAGGCTTTGCTCCCACCTGTCTTTGTAATGAAGTAAGGAAAGAAAGAATGCCCCACCCTAACACCCACCCACCCCCACCATCCACAAATCCTCCTTCTCACTGCTAACGTTGTGTCTCCCAAAGCTGTCCGTATTTATGCATCTTAAAGAAGAATAGTGGTATTTAGCTCTTGGATAGGCGCCGATGGCTGCAGCTTCAGAGGATAAATCTTGTTTCTTTCATGAAGCACTCTGACTTTTTGACCTGAAAAGGGTCAGATAGCCAAAAACAACTGAACTGCAAATGGGGTCACTTGGCAAAAAGTACATATAGAGCTGATACTACATTTATGACATTAAAGCTAGGGAACTACATTTATTTATCTATTTGTTTGGAGTTTTTTCAAATTTGTTGATCAGTCTTATAATTGAATAGTTGATTATGTTAAACAATAGAAGATAAGTTTAATAGGCTATAAAGACAGACAAAACACAGGGGATAATATAATACTCTGCTCACAAGAACAAGACTTCGGTAGTTTGCTAAAAAAAAATGTAAAACATTCTGTCAAACAGTTTGCACTTCCTAAACCAAAAAATATATTTTAAATCATCTATAGATGTGGTAGAATAATTCGGTTGTGTTTTCTAATTATAATATAATTTATCCCTACTAATAGCAAACATTCATATCCCTCTTTATCTTTACACAAATATAAAAAAGATTTCTTGAAATATCAAAACTATAAATTTCAGAATCTCAGTCAGCATAGATTATTATGAACAAGCCTTTCAAGGCCATGATCAAGAGTGGATCAAGTGGTCGAAATATATTAAGATATAGTAAAACAGATGCTAAATATAATGCCATATGAAAGTGCTAAAACTGATGCTAACTTTAGCTTTGATCTTAGCTCTTAGCTTTAGCTGCCTTTCCAGTCATGGGAATCTCACAGTGCTTGAATATTCCCTGTATGTTGATCTATTTTTTTGCTCTAACAAAGTCCTACAAATATAGTCACAAAAAAATTAAAAGCTTTTAAGAATCACATTTAATAGTTTTTGTTACCGACTGTTCCTCTCCAGCTCTGGAGGCGTTTTTTATTAGCATGGCATCATTTTATAGCATTAACCTTCATACGCAAGCATAATAGCAGCTTTGAGTCACTCGTTAGATGAAGTCACCCACTGGCAGAAACTGCATTCCCAGCATTTACTGGGACTGGTTTTATTCGGGCTGGAAATATTAATGCGTTTGATTATCGCGAGATGTCAGGCGATGCACAACATCTTAAAAGTAAAGTTTATTACTAAAGCGCTTTTCAGTACAAGACGATATAAAGTACTGTGTTTACACCCCTAACTTTAAGTATTACTTAAATAACCCAAGCAGCTGGATGTAATAGAAGAACCCTGTGACAAAAAGGATAGAAATTGGTTGGTGAAAAAAAGGCTACAATATAGATAAATGTTTCCAATGTATGAATAGAATTGAGAGTTTTATCATTTTGTTATTACTACTGAATGGTTATAACACATCCCACTGTTAGCACTTTATTACAGTTCTTCGCTCAACATAGTATTTTGTAATGTGGCAAATGTTTCAATACTTTAAAATCAGTATCCCACCTAAAGAAAAAAAGAAATTTCCATTTAGACAATGGCTACCAGCTGCCCGTATCTCTTACTATTCTAAATGCTCTCCTAATGAAATACCTTATATTAGTATGATCCTAAAATGAGCAGAATTCAACTATATTCTGCTATATTTAACCAGAATCTGGACAGCCTGTCTTTGGTAAAGGTTCTCACTATTTAAAGAGAAAGACTGAGCTATCTCTGAGTCCTTTTGTATGTGCACTTTATTGTGACTCACTGTAAGTCTCTGCTCAACCAGCTCTTAATTTTTCCACCTACAATGAGAGGAGCAGAGGTCAAACATCAAAGCTGTCAATGAAGATTGCATGAGACAGGGACTCAGTTTAAAGAACCTGTCCAAGCTTGCTCTCCTGAATTAGGACACTTAGCGAGGGATAAATGAAAAGCTCTGGATTTAACATCCTTGGCACACAGGCGCACACTCATATGCAGCTCACTGCCTGCGTAATTTCAGGTACACTCTTAACATCATGGTAATACTAGAAAATGAAATAGTACTTTCTGATGTCAGCAAAAATACAACTTTTTTGTATATATAATACTGCAAAAAACAAATAAGATATTAATATATTTTCTTTAGAACCAATATAGGACAGACAGTGTTCTCCCAGGACTGCTGCTAAGTACAAGCAATCCTGCCCTGATGGCTTTAAGACAGATTCTCTGCAGAGTTTTAAAATTAGGTGTCTTTGCACTGGCAGGCAGTGCTTTTGAAACGAAGTAGCATTTTGCGTACACTCCCACCTAGGTTTAACAAGCTGATATAATGTGGTTTCACGCATAAAAACCCTTACCTTGTTTTTCTAAGCTGTAAGGCTCTCCTCAAGCTCTAGGTAAAGAATGAAAAAAAAAAGGGGAGGTTGTACATGCACAACATAACAACAGTCCTGGTTTACTTTTACTTCCATCACAAGGTTTCCAGCAGTTTGTGTAACTCTCAGAAATATGTAATGTAACCTGGAATGCAGGTGTAGCATTTAAAAGATAGTTGTTATTTTATCAACAAACAAAGAAGAAATTTGAGAGTTTACATTTGACAGCATACAAAGTCATCAACCACTTATATAGCAGTTTATCGTCAGGACATGAGCATTGGAGTTTGATATCTTTTTAAAAGGCGAAAATTAGCTAAAACACTTTCTGTTTGATTAGCTATTATACAGCTAATGCTTTTACATTTTTACAAGCTAGCAGCAATATCTTTCTATTAATGATAATAAGGGGACTATCACTACAAAAAAAAAAATTCACTTAAAAAAATAAAGCTTTAAAGCTGTTTTTTGTGGAATTCAATTGGCTAATATATTGCTTTAATAACACTGGGAATTATAAAAAATGAAGTATATCCATACATCAAATTACATGCAAATGAACTCAAAGGTGTATCTTCTGACCAATAATGTTAAAGCAGGCAGGTATTTACACTCCTGCTTTGCTTATCAGATTTCAGGAGCTGCCCTAGGGCGCTGCAACACAAAAAAGATAGATAGGCATCGAGGCATGACCTTAGACACACACAAACAGACTTGAAATGATACGTGGATCCTGAGTGTGACATCACACATCATCACTGAATACTAGAAGTAACTTGATGCATAAACAGAGCAGCGCTATGGTTGCTGAAGATAATAAACAACGAACATGCAAACAAATGCATATAAGTAGAAATGCATGTTTCAGTATATGCTTTAAAACATTCATTCACCTCTTACATAAATTCAATAAAATTTATTAAATATACCAAAATCCCTCATGGTTTACTTTATTAAAGTGTAGAAAATCTGATTTTCTTCATCTGACTTTGGTGTGCTGATGACGCCAGTGTGGGTATGTGACGTTTAAAGAAATATGCATGTAAATCTCTGTATCTGGTGCTTTAATAAAGATCCTGCATAAAGTTTCCTAGGTGAGCAAAGCTTCAACTTACAGATAGTATCTACCTCTACCTATTACCTCTACCTCCAGGCCAACTGACTACGTCACCGTTTATTTCTCTTTAATCATTCCAAGGCATCTTCTCTGAACCATCATCACTAAAGGGGAGGGGGTGGGAGTGAAAGAAAGTAGAGAAAAAGTGCAAAGCAGGCTGAAAGATTTAGAGATAATTCAGACTCATCTTTAAATTCCAATCCTCTTTAGCCTTTGTCTGCTCCGGTGTCTAAATTTACATTTTGTGGAACCACCAATATTAGAGTGTGGTTTTTGGGGTAAGAAAAATCAGGAGAAATGCACAGTGTTTTAACTCTCTCAGCAAGTAAACTTGATCTTACTCCTAAGTTTTCTAGCTTCTCATAAGCACTGAGTCCATCCTTCATTATACCTCAACACACGGGAAACCATTTCATTTTACGGATACAGTCAAAGACTGCTTTTTAAAATGACATCATTGTTTTATTCAAGCTAAAGATCTAATGTCTCTTAGTTTTAATTGCACCTGTGAAATATTTACAATTATTAGTATCATTATTATAAAGCAATAATACCTTATGAAGCAACTTTACTAACAAAATGTTTCTTTTTTTCTGTCAAAATCAACATATGTTTATGCAAATGAAGGAGTTGGCTAAAAATCAAAGTGGTAATATCCCAAACAAAGAAGAGCTCCAAGTGTTAATTGAAGCTAGTTTTGTAACTAAACAAAGAAAACTTTTTAGGAATGTTTTTGTGTTCATTACACACAGAATAAAGCTAATAGTCATTTGCCTCCAGCTGGAACTACCCACCTAGCAGTCTAAATAATTTACCTCTTAGCCACAAGGTTGAAGTCTTTATGTAGTGCGCTGTATCTTTCACCTTCGTATAAGCTTATTAGACTTCTTGAATTATCATCTTTGAAGTTGATACCCACAGTAGAGATTGGTCAAAGTATCTATGGGTGTTCTTTTTTTATTCATGAAAGTTGTAGATATGCTTTAACTTATTTTTGATTTAATCTGTTTGCATCTCATATATATCAAAAAATTATCTGCATTCTTGAAAAAACATGCAAACCTTGAAATATTTTTATTATTATTATTATTATTCAGTAGGTTAATCTCAATCTTTGGAAAATCTAACCTTCAGCTTTTGACACCTCGGAAAGCTTTCGTAGAATTTATGCTTTGAGGTTGATCCCTGCAGAAAAAAACCTTCCTACCTTTATGGGTAGGACTATAAAGTCACACAAGGTTCATTTCTCCTTGCAACTCTTCACAATAAAAATGAAAAACAACATGCTTGCCAGGTCAGACACCAAATCCAATTTATCCAGTTGATCCTTATTATTCAAGAACCACAGAAGACAGATGGATCTTGTGGTGACCAGTCTCCACAGCAACAAATTCTTTTAAGGCTATTTGCCTGAAAGGCAAACAGTTTAAGGTGTTTCTTGTGGAAAAACCTACAAAACTGACATTAAATGTAAAGGTATGAAAGGTCAAATAAAAAAAAATGCAAAGTACTGCAAATTCTATACAATTTAGAGTTTGTTTTTTACTTTTTGCATAGTTTCTCGAGATTAAAATATTCCCAGAGTTAGCTTGCATTTTTGTTCTTACATGATGCATGACATGTTGTCGGTATCCAACACTACACTTGAAGAGAGAGTTACAACCTCAGAAGCACATAGATTGTTTATTGAAAACACTCAAGAAGAATATCTTTCCCCAGGGGATAGAAGAGCGATCTGTATGAAGCCCCACAGCATTAGTTGTAGGACATCTCTGAGCGTTTATCACAAAACTTCTTTGCACGTGCACTTACTCCACATGCCTTGCATATACCATGATGCACCTACATTAAGCACTAAACTCTAAAGGGCTGTCTGTGGTGCAGAACTGTTCCTGGATCAGTTTCTTAAGAGCACTTCCTCAGTATCCCTGGAGTGCTAGGATCGCGCCTCAACGAGTTACCTAAAGGAGGCATTTGTACCTGTTACTCTCTCTCTGCTGAGAACCTGTGATGACACCACTTCTGGCAGATTCCTCAGTGGGTGTGAAACAAAAAAAGAAGTTAGCTAGAAGAAGAGGGCTGTGGATAGAAAAATAGGAAACTAAGTGCAGATAGAGGGAGACAAAGAAAGGGGAAAAGAGGAACTCCAAGCCATTTAGTAGGGTTTTTTTTTAACAAAAGTACTATTCAGCATCCCAAAAATGTTTTCAACTATGATTGAATACAAGATTTGTGTAACTAGATGTGGGCTATAGTTAAACCTGAGACTTAATCAGGGAAAATTTCATTTTATTTAACCTAAAATCTCTTGCAGAAGTATTTTGCCCTATTTATTCTCTAAAGGTTGTCCAATCAAAGCTATAGAAATGTATGTATTTT
>JAUZNJ010083340.1:0-23596 GCA_034780135.1 Jordanella pulchra | reverse complement strand
AACTTTATGAATGTTTTTTGTGACAAACAAGTATGTGTTCCGATCACTTTATCACAGAAAAATAAGACTTGTAGAACATATTGGAAACTCAAGACAGCCATGACATTATGTTTTTTAAAAGCATATGGAAACTTTTGAACACAACTGTATTTTGTTGAAAAAAAGATATGATAAAATGTTTTGTTTCTGAAACACAGAAATGTTTTCAATGATAAATAAGTGACTGAATGAATTTTGGGCTGATTTTGTTATTGCTGTTATTTGGGCCTATAATGAATAAAAATAATTTAAGCTCTTTAATAGTATGAAAAGCACTAGAAATTGAATCACTGGTTGATCTGGTGACCTCTGGTGGGTTCTAGTATGTTGACGTCTAAAAATAACTTTAAATTACACAATAAGTTTGTCAACTTGTCATTCTCTGTTGTTCATAATTTTCTTATTTTTTTCTTACATTTCTGTACGCTATCAAATCCCCCTCATATGTAAAAGAAAAGGATGTTGATACCCTGAAGGATTTGCAACGACAAAGAGTTTCTTCAAAGCACTGATTTAGCAGTGTGGGATTAAAGGCAAGCCTTTCTGACAGAGTTTTGTGTAAACTTCTAAAATGTTTTGTTGTAACGCTTTGTTTTAAGGCACTACAGTAAAAAAAAAAAATAGTGGCTTGATAAATAAAAGATGGAAATAATTTTGAAATCTTAATGTTATTCATTAAATATCTACTTTTCTAAGTTCTATCCAAACTAAACTAGAAAATATACCAAACTTTGGCCCTTTTGTATGTTTATCACTACATCAGCAAACACACTTTAGACAACCTGCAGCTCCCCCCCGAGCTTTACCTTCATCCCAGAACCCAGAGTCTCCAGGTCGCCAAAGTCCAAGCCCTCCCTGCAGGCGTACAGGCACTCCACCACGCTGTGAGGCTCCACGCTGCCAGGACGCACCGTCACCCCCGACAACAGGCCGTGGTAACCACCCACGTACTTCGCTAGAGAGTGAACCAATATTGAATATTGTTACAGACAGTTATTTGCACCCAACAGTAGCATCAGCAACAGGGGAGAAGATCAGCCGAGGGTTTGTTTGAAACTTGAAGGTCACCTGAGTCTTTTCCCTCTGGAATGGTGTTGTTTAGTATCTCCTTCTGCTTCTCTTCAGGCTCTATTGGGAAAAACAGAGAGACAACACTGTCATACTGTGAGATACTCTTGAACGGAGCAAGGTATGAACAGACACAAGGTGCAAAGACACAAAGAAAGCAGGAAGTCTATGGAAATAGAGAATGAATAAAGAACACATATATGCAGAAGAGAGAAACCTGGGGTGGATCTTCAAAAATGCAACGTCTCCTTATTATCTGGCACCAGCTGCCACCAGGCAGGCAATGCAGATGAAACACTGAATGTGTCTGTGTTTGGGTCTCTTCTTT
This sequence comes from Jordanella pulchra, assembly GCA_034780135.1. NCBI lineage: Eukaryota > Metazoa > Chordata > Actinopteri > Cyprinodontiformes > Cyprinodontidae > Jordanella > Jordanella pulchra. Next base: position 22,161 of record JAUZNJ010083340.1, on the reverse strand, counting down.
GGGTAATTGGCTGCCAGAGCTCCCCCCCTTTTAACAAGCGGCTCTGCTGTAAGTGCCTCATAGCTGTCTGCCCCCTGTGTTGTTCTGCTGCTCTAAATAATTGATAAGTCATTTATATTATTAGACCTTAAAGACAAGACGCAGCAACCGCTCTGACTGAAATGAGGAGCGCGATGTAATATGTCCCCACGGCTCGCCTTGACACGCCTCATGGGGGGCTTCATGGTGCGCAGCTGGCCATCTTTGCCAGCGATATTTGACTAAAATGACATTTCAGCTCTGGAGGAATGTTAAAATGAAAATGGATCGTTAAGCTGAAAAGAAATACCCCAGCAGGCGCCGATGAGCATCCTTTGACGGGGCACGGGGTTCGGGATGGCTCCGTTGTCGTGGATGAGTGCAGGGTCAAAGGTGACGCCATCCACATATAGCGTCACTGATGGGAACTGGACGCTGAGGGACAGATGATGCCATTCGCTGTCACACACCTGTTGGACGGAAACAACAGAATAAACGTGAAATTCAGGAAGACCTGACTCATCTGAGGGGACATCTGGGTTTTTTTATTTGAAATTTAATAAAAGAGGGGAGAGCTTTCTCTGGGCAGCTGCATTATTATAGATGAATGTTCAGATGATTTCTTATGCACAGTAAAATCTTTACAGTTAGCACCCTCTAAAGGCTCACAAGATGAATCAGAAAAAGGTGGGAGATGATTAATGATGAAAAATTAAAGAAAAGACAAAAATCCAATCATGTAAATGAACTTCTTTAAATTTGAATTTCCGAACTATTAGGCAGCTCTGTATCTGTTAAGGGATTAGAGGAATGTTGACATATTATAATAATGTACTAAAATGTGACATCTGGATATTTCGCATGTTATCACATCTGTTAAAAAACAAACTTACCCTTGTTCAAAATCTATAACTGGACTTGTAAAGATTATCAAATAAGGATTTTTTAAATACGATTTAGATTACCCCAGATTTAATCTCATCATTTAACTGACAGTTTTTAAACATTTTTGCCTTTATTACTTCTGTAGAAAGGGTTGATTTGAAGCTGAACCAAGGGACGAATTTACAGTTGTATAGAAACAAAAAAAAAATCTCAAAAAGTCCATTTTAATTTTTTTTTGCATTCCAATAGTAAATGAAAAGATAAAATAAGATGGAAAAAATTATAAAACCAAAGGGGAGGTAGGAAATCAAAGATAGAGAATTATGTTTATATGTAAAACCCACTACTATTTAAAGTATTTATAAGATTGTTTTCCCTTTGCAAAATCCAAACCTTTTCATTTACTTTATAATATATTTCTATACCTATTGACTATTTTTCCATACTTTACAGGGCTATATAGAGATTCATCCATTCTTATAAACATTTATTAAACATTAACTTGGTTAGAAGTTTTTCAGACTTTTTGATGTTTTTTTTTTAAGCATTGCTGAGATTCTGGCTGCTTCTAACTCATTTTTATTCCGGCTATCAAAGTTTTCAGACCTGGTTAGTCTTCCAGAGTGAAAGAAAGAGTGTTTCTATTTATTTAAAGAAAAAGATCAAACAAAATAGCAAAGATTTTAAAGAAATAATATTCAAGCAACAGCAAGGTGATTAAAATCCTTGTTGGAAAAGTTTTGAACAGCAGATGTCTTGTTTTGTAACATATGTATTAAAGTCACATGTCACTCTTTTACATTAACTAAATACATTTCTGATGATTATACTTGATGCTAATGATCTGCCAGATTCTGTGTAGTTTGAAAATGAACAGTCTGGCTCACATGATGTCTCCCTTTGACCCCTAAGTGGTGAAAACATAATCTGAGCAAACAATAAGGAAATGGGTCAAGCTGTCAGTCAGATTTACTTTCAGCATTTAGCACACAGATGTAGGTGAATCATTATTAGTGCAGAGTCTGCGTAATGTAGCATTAGATTAAGTAGTTTTATTGTTTTGTCATCGAAGCAGAATTTCTGTATTTCCCAATACCATAGCGGTGATTTAAAATTGAATAATCTCAATACACAGTGTCTAACATACCTTTGGCAGCCTTGGCTTCATCAGGATCATGCTGTGCATTATACTATCAGATCTCAAGAAAGGCTAAACCTGAGCATTATTTATTTAAAAGAGCATAAATTAGTATGCCCATGAAATACAAGGCAGATCGTGTGACAGGAGACAGGACAGCTAAGACTTTCTAAAAACTGTTTATCGGCTGTAGATAGTTTTTAATTCCTGAAATTTCTTTGCTCTTATCGATGATCCTCATTTATTTAGAGATAAGTTGTACAACATGCTGCCAAGATACAAAAGAAATTTTTTTACAATCTGTAAATCCAACAATTGAAGCTAAATCAGGTCATTGTTTTTAAAAATAAAGAAGATGTTCAAAGGAAATGCAATCCTCAATATATCGTCAATGTTTTACTGAATAGTTTTTGTTAGATCTAAGTTATCCTTCCTACAAACTTGTTTTCTATTTCTTTATATAAGCAGAAGTAAAACACTGAGAGAATGGCAAGGGAATTATAAAGATAAGGGTGGGGGGAGCAGGGAGAAAGACTGGGGTAACAAGATAATGTGGTTCAGACAGAAGGCTTTAACAAATCTCCTCTGTATCAGCCCAGCTTTTTTAATCAGAGCAACTTCAGACAGTCTGAGACCAAAGCTTCAGACAAAACAACCCCTTTCCCTCCCAAACAGCGTCACACATCAAAGGAGATAAAACCACAAAAACACCGGCATGGTAAGCAAGTCTATGCTGTTATCGATTTTATAAAGTTAACTTCTTGTTTTCATGTATTCTGATGAGCAAATAATAAAATGCAAAAAGCCTCTGCAGGATCTCTCAGAGGTGTCAGACTACAGTCCTGGAGGCTCTGGGTCTGAATCTAATATAGTAAGTAGAACCAGACTTTACACTGAGGAAGCAATTTAGGCATTTGACTTGAATAATCTGGATCACAACAAATCTAAAAATGATACGACATCTCCCGTTGGCCTTATCAACTGGTTTGACATTCCTACTCGAGAATCCTGGGGTTTTAGAGTTTTGTAATATGATCCCGTTAAATTAACTGAGGATTTACATGAAATTGAATGAGTGCATTATATTTTTATAAACAATGTTTGTAAATATCGATTTTAAGCAGAAATTAGTTCAAACCTCCCTATATATTCGTGTCAAAGTGCCTAATTTCAGTCACATCTGACCAAATCATTCCAGCAGGGTTAAGTGAACTGCACATGTTTACATGTTTGTAGGACTAAAATGTTAATTATAATTTGTTACATAGGCTTCAGCTGTGAGTATTAGAGATCGTTTTCTTTCCCTCACTAACCGCTCACTGCCCGTCGATGGCAGAAAGTCCTGGTTTCTTATCAAGTCGCCGGTTCCTAAATGTAACGAGCCTCTTATTAAATGTCACTTAAACCCAAGGCAAGCAGAAAGTCCAGGTAAGAAGGCATAAAACATTGCAACACCACCGGTAATAAAAACAATTTATCTGCTACCATAGAAATTCTTTTTCCTCACTGAATAAATTCACTTACATCAAAGCGTTGATTGTTCAAGTGTTAGTTTTTCCTGCTGCAATAAAAGTATAATTCATTTTAAGGACTTATACCAAGTATGGAAATAAAGGCGGCAAGCTGCTTCACCGAGGTTGAAAGCATTGTGGAACGGATGTGTGTTAGAACATGTATTTAAATGAACATGAGTTTTTGCTGACATTGTGCAGCAATTTCATAATTAAATCAAAAAAAGATAATCATCTAAGCCTATATGTTTACAAAGCTGGTAGTAAATACAATGATGGGAAATTCATTTGTTTGCTAATTAAAGAGGCTGTTTAAATATTTGCCTCTCCTTGTGCAAATTTATGTTTATTTTTTTTTTGTAGTTATAATGCAGGACATAAACACATGTGAAATGAAGAACAAAAGCTGTCCTTATTTTGTCACACCGAGAGCTTCATTCTTCCTCCTGATGGAAATTCTGGAGCTGGAGCCAATTTATAGCATCCTAGTGATTTCACGTACATAAAGGAAATTATTAATTGTAGCCAAAACTGCTGATGGCTCTCATCTTAAGAAGAGAAATGTGTGCAAGATAATGAAACCGGAAACTAAACGCTAATATCTTTATATCAGACTGAAAAACGAATGTAGAAAATAGAAGAAAAGGCTCTCTGACCGATACACAAATTGAATTCTGTCCTGGTTTCTGTTATCCTTTCACAGGTAGATAATTGCACAATCCGTTAGTCAGACTGCAGCTTCAAAAGATGGATGATGCACACAGCATGAAACGTTTAAATTAGGCAGTTACTCTATAAAAAGCCTTAAAGATAAGAGGAAAAATAGGTTCTATCTTCATACTGCACTATGTTACATCAAAGATTATACATAAAGCATGCTGCAGAAAGGAAATTAACTACTAAACCTCCTCGGTTTCAGTTGACATTCTGGATGGAAATAAATGGGAAACGATTAGAAACAAAGGAAGATTTCTCCAGTACCTGTTCCAGCTTCCAGAGGAACTTGACGGGCCGTGCTGCTGAGACATCGGGCCAGTAGAAGAGGGAGAGGCGGCAGCCGTGGACGGAAAGCGAATAATGAGAGTAGGAGTCATCTGTAGAGCAGAGGAGTAAAATGATAATTGCTGAATTTATTGCTCCAGGGAATAAAGTCATGCAATTACTTGATTTCAATCTGAGTCATGCCAATTTCGCTGTTAAAGGTTTGTATTTTTGTGAAAGTTGCTCATTCAAATCAAATATAAGTCATTATTACTTTTTTTTTTTACTACTCTGTTTTTAGTTTTAGTATTTCTTAAACTGTATTTTTACTTTACACAAAACGATCTCCAATTAAACGGTTTTGAAACTGAATTGCTATGAAGCCTTAAATACCTTCAAAACCAAAGAATAATTAAAAAAAGAAAGCTATAAACACACCATTCTTTACTGTGCTGCACACAATAGTTTCCTCCTCCTTGCGATTTCCTCTGGACTGAGTAGTTGAAGGCTGGATGTTGGCGCCCCCCCTACGCATCCACAGCTGGAGGGTGAAGTGGTCGCCCGACAGAGCGGACACAACTGAGTTGGGAACCACTGCAACGTGATTCGACCCGTTAAAGGAGAAGACCAGAGAAGAATCAGAGGAAGGGAGAGTGGGAAGAGCCGCAGTCCAGTTAGCTGCCGGAGACGGAGGTGGGAGGAGGTCCACTTCTCCCCTCACAGCACCTGATTAAAAAAAAAAATGACAAAATGCCTCAACAAAATGATATATTAATTTTTCCTTTCTGCTTGTTTCACTTTTTATGTTGTTTCTTTCATTTTACAGTCATTTAAAGTACTGTTCCCTTCTAGATGAATTTGATTCTTAGATTTAAACTTCAAACTTACCACACAGTCGGCGAACTGATCTGTCAGAGTAGCTGTCTCTGTCACAACCCTTGCCAATATGGCCGGTCTGAAGCTCTACGGTGGCCTGGATGTTCCACACTGTTTCTTCACAGGTCTCCAAATGCAGGCTGGGGAACAGGGGAATGCTTCCTGACCCGGGGGTGTACTCCACACGCTTTGTCCATCCTTAAATCAAAAGGACTGGATCAGAACTAGAACTGCTGGATCAGAACTGCACAACTCCATCCATGTTACACTGAATAGGAGGACTTTTAAGATCCAGTGGATAACATAACTCTTGTTTAGAGAACACAGAGCTACATTTGGAAAATTGTGTAAAGATTGCATTTCAATAAAAAAAAAACAACACGAAGAAAAGAGATCAAAGCTTTTAAAATGTTATTCATTTTGAAAATTATGACGGCTTAGAATTTTTGCATTGCAAAGAATTTCATCACGTCTTTTAACCACAGTCTGCTGGTGTTTTACAAAATAAATAAGATATTTCATAGATCTTTCATTTCATACACATACTAACACGGATACTACAAGTGATCCATTGGTCTCTGCTTTTTTTGTTCTAAGAATAATTTATCCAAAGATTTACAGACTTCTTACTTCCTTCCATCATCTTAACATGTCTTTGTTATGAAATCTTCACTGCTTCACTGTCATAACTGTTTTTCCCTTATGCTGTCATTGTAATGGTGTATAGTTTATCAAATACACTTTCAAAGTTTATACGTTTCAAATGCTAGAGCTATGATTGTCTTTGATTTTTCTCTCTGTTTGATTTTTACATAGAAAGTATGCATGGCCTAATGCTTAGATGGAACTGTCAGTTGAGGTGTTGCTGAAATTAGCTTGATGCTTTCTATATATTTTGCTCCTAGGATTTTTACCACCTAGCTTCATTGTAGCCAGCTGCTACACTAAAATTAGGCCGATAAGCTCCTTTCTTATGAGCCTATAGGCCCTTTGACTGACATCTGGACTATGGTTCTCACCAGCTTATTTCACTGCAACGCTTTGTTAGGCAACATTGTCAAATTTATGCTAAAATTAGGCCGACGTACTGAATTTAATGAGTGTAAAGGCCACAAAAATAGTGTTTTTAAACACATTTACCTCCTTATTTGCACATAAATGTGAGAAACCTGTCTGTTTGAGGCAGTGCTATGAAAACTTGCAGAAGCTGTCTGCCCACTGCACTATGAACATATATGCACCTGTCCCTCAGACAGACAGAGAGAGTAACCTTTGAAGGCAGAGAGTACTCTTTTTTTCTGTTGTTGTTGTTCATAAAAGAGTACTAAGTGATTCTGAGTTTAAACCTCTCTCTCTCAGAGTCAAAGCCATTGAAAAAAGCTATCTCTACCGTCATCTCTGAGTATTCTCTTTGTTTTTCCACATAGTGTACTTCCATGTCTGTCATGTCATGTTTTTCTGCTGGATGAAGACAGAGACAGAGAAGCAGGTGAAATGATTGTTTTCTTTCAATAGAAAGAAGCCCTGACTCAGTGATGCTGTGTTTATGTGTGTCCTTTCTAAGACAAAAAAACAGTGACGGTAAAATTGTTGCCATGAAATATGTCTGATAGTTTTCTTCTATGAGCCCAGTGATTCAGTGTCTAAATGTGTTTCTCCCCTGTTTGAACAGAGCCATTGTTAGCATTAATCTTATGTTCTTGGTGTTTCTTTCCCAAAGAAAGTAGACTTAACTCAGCAATTCTGGGTTTGGCTGAATCTCTTTCCTGACCAGAGCCGCTGAAGGAGCTAAAGTCGCCATTAGATCCGTTTCCTTTGTTTATACTTTACCATAGAAAGTACTTATGGCTCAAAGCTTAACTCTTTTGCAAGTATTTAATATAACGTTTTAAACCCCTTTTGGCTGTGGTAAATGGCTCAATCTAGTTCTACTTGAAGTTTTTTCCCACTACAAGAGAATAGTTCCTCCCCACTTTTGCCACATGCTTGCACAGGATGAGGGTTTGCTGTAATGTAAGTGACTCATATACTAACTGACTGTGTCTCTGTAGATAGATACTTTTACATTTTTTAGTAAAATGGTGTTAAATGATCATCTAACATGAACTGCATAAGATTAGAGCTAGAACAAAACTGGACAGTGTGAGTCTGAATCTACCTACATGACTGGAGTGTACTGTGCTAAATATGATGGATATAAATTGAATCTATATCAAATGCAGTTCTTATAACTGGAGGGGAATTAGATGTGGGTTTTTGTAAGACCTGTTGAGAGAATATTTGTGGTGAATTGGTATTGTTCAAATGAATCTAAGTGAGTTGTATGTAATTTAATTATCTCCCTGTTGTTTTACTGAGCCTTAAGATGATTTGTAGCACAGTTTGTGGTCTAATGATGAAACCATGATTAAGCTGAATAGCTGCCCACGCATTTCTAACTTTGAGTGGAAATTTCATCCAAAAATCACTGAATGAAACAACTAAATCACACGGAGTTACTCCAGAATAAAAACCAAGGCAGAAAAAGGAGCGATTACCGATCCAGCCGGGTTTGCAGGACGGCTTGACCGTGACAACAACCTGGGCATCAGCCTGCGCGCGGTTCTTCCCACAGTCAAAGGCGGTCACCCAGAAGGTGTGAACACGCTGCCGCTTTGAATCCAAAGGCTCCGTATTCTTAATGTTACCTAGGAGACAGAACGACAAAGAGGACATGACATAATGAGACAAATAGAAATAGAAATGGAGAGTTAGTCACCAACAACGAGCTTATTCAACTCAGTGAAAAGAAAACTCCTGAAGCTTCTAACGAAGTCAGAACAGCGTTTAAAGCTTCCCATTCAGGGCAAAAAAAGAAAAATAAATAACATCGAGCAGGTTAAAAACAGATGGGTTTTTCCTGCTTTTATAGATAAGGGTGAACAAAGTGAGTATCTGTGGAGAGCTGACAGCACCCTGCGTGCTGCCTGACAAACTGCAGGTGAGGTAGAGAAGATGCTTTGACACCAACAGATGAGAAATAAAGGGATAAACAGAAGAGGCGATGCAAAAATAAAAAGCAAGCATGGCAACGAGAACAATAGATCTCTGTGCTGCTGCCTGAGAACAGAAAGAAGCCGTTCGTCCTCTGCAGAGCCCTTCCAGATCTGGAAAATTCTGCAGACTCATTTTATAACAGGGTCTCTTCAGCTGCTGGGTCACATTACCAATCCAGCAACAACTGAGCCCCTGCTGTGCAACACGGGACTGAAAAATCCATAGAATCTAATGAGCCACAAACAAAACTGAAAAAAAGCTATATTAAACCAAACAGCTGTAGTAGAAATTTTGTAGAAGCAGAAAACAAAGTCCACCCCCACGAAATCTATTTTAACATCTCGTTGTTTGTACCTGAGGCTTGAGGTCTTCATAATAATCCTCTTCAATTTTCCACTGCACAAACACTATTATCTGATCTTTGTTTTTGTTGTTTTTTCTTTACCTGTTTCTTTTTATCAGAAATAGGCCTCAAATAGCTGGAATCAGTTCACATATCCCAGCAAAATTAAACTTCCAATTGTTTTACAGTTAAAACGGAACAAAGTCAAAACCAAAAAAAGGCCAAATGGAGAACTGTGGACTAATGAGCTTGGATCATATTTATTGTTGTTTATCTTCACACAGAAGGCTTTACTTAACCTTGGAAACACCAGTTCAATAGCTAACAAAAAGGTAGAGGATGGGAAGAGAGATGGAAGTAACAAAATAGTGGAAAAAAACCATAAAAGGCTGCAAGAGACTTAAGAATGTGGTGGACATTGACCTGTTCCACTGCTGCAAGAGCTTCAGTGGAATCACCCAGTCAAAGTTTAGACCCACATCAACTTGGAAATCTGCGCAAGACTTAAAGAATGTTCAAGGACACTTTGAAGACTATGTTTTAGGCCTTGGTTGGTGTTTATTTGATTATTTTTGTAGGCAAACAGTAAATGGGATAAGAGAGGAACAAATGTGCCGAAATGTCAACAGGCCAGTCACACGCTTAACCCCTGCACCACAGCCGCCCCCATTCAGGGACACTTTTGATCCGATTCAAGTGAAGTTGATCTAATTTGCAAAGGAAGGGGAAAAAAATCTGTCTCAATATTAGCTAAGTTTGGAGAGATAAACCTTTAAAGACACGTAGCTGCAGCAGATCATTTAGAGGGTTTCTATATAACCTTTTTTCTTTACATTTTCTTGTTTGTGAATTTCTTATAAGCTACTTTAAAAACTTTTCAACAACTCTAATACCAAGATGTAAACTCTTTGTACTAATTAGGTGACTTTTAAAGACAACTTGGTTTCATTTCATTTAGTTTTATTCGAAAAAAAAGGGCTAAAGCATCATTTTCCTTCCACTTCACAAAGATTCACTAGTTTGTGTTTGTCCATCACATTAAATCATAATAAACTCCAATTCAATGTGTAGTTATACAAAGATTTAAAAAAGGGTTAAAGAGGTGTGAATGTTTTTGTAAAGCACAGTAAATATTTTCTTCCGATGCTCTTTGATGACAGTGTGCATCTATAAGCCATCTTACCGTCGTTGTCAATAGCAAAGGGCACATTGGGAGTGATGATGTCATAGAAGCAGATCTGGCTGTACTGTGGGGAGCAGTCGGCATCCAGAGCTTCCACCCGCACGATCCTGTCAAACAGACGACCCTCTGGGACTGAAGCCTCGTAGCGACGCTCCACAAACACCGGGGAGAACTCATTGACGTCGTTCACACGAACATGAACAGTGGCCCTGAGGGGGAATGGGAGGAGGAGTGGGAGGCCAAGGAGAAGCAGAGCGATAATATGATATCCCTACAGGAAGCTGGAGACGTATTACAGCATATATCTACTGACTGTCATTATTGGTTAAAGAATGGCTGGAAAAGCTCTAACTTGTGGGATTTCTTGCTGTTGACACCATCAGGTCCTTCTCCACAGTCATAAGCCTGGATGGTAAAACTGTGCTCCCGCTGGCTCTCACAGTCCAGCGGCTCTTTTGACCGGACCAGACCCTCACCGGTAGAGCGATCCAGAACCACGGCTTCAAACTGGACTGAACCGGAGCCCGAGGGGCCATTATGAACCCGAAAGCCACAGATTTCACCTGGGATGAGAATATCAATGCATCAGCATAAAAATATATATTTTAAACAGGAAATTATATCTAAATATTTAAGCATTTGTTTTTAAATTAAGGTTATATTCTATTTGCTTCTGATTATTGAAACGCTTTCGGTTATTTATGAGAACAGCTTTTACCTGGCCTCCGCCGGAATAATGACTGTTGATTTTCTCTTGATTTAGAAAGCACTCGCTTAGTTCTTTCAATCAAGCAAATGTTTTATTATTTGTGCGAAATGACCAAAAATAGTTCAAAATACTTTAAAGAGTCAGATGATTTATTGTTGGTATTTATCAAGCTGCAAACAAATGTGTTGCTGCAGCGGTCTGTTCTGATAGTCGGGAAGTTTAATTAGTATGACTGCGGGTTGATTTAACATTTTAAATGGTGTACGCCTAATTATTGAAGCAAAAAAAAAAGGTCTGAATTAGTATAACTAGATCCCAGTGATGAGTGACCTTTGCTGATAACATACTGGTTGACAAGAAAAGTTTCTGAATCTATGCTTGATCGGTTCTGATTTTATGGAGGAAAACTAAAAAAAAACTTTATTCGAAGTTACACATCTGAGAAACCAAGAATAAGGGCTGTAGAATTTAATCAGATTAATCAAGATGAATCGATTACAAAGATAATCCTCTACTAATTTAATAATCACAGCTAAAGGAACAACCCGCTCAGAGCAGTAATTCAGCCAAAACTCTGCAATGAACACATTGAACACTTTACAGCTGGTTAGTCAGCTATTCTACAGTTTTAAAGAAAAAATAGCAACACATTAACACGTGAAATCCTGTATTTATTTTTATTTAAAGTGTAAATACTCACTATTAATGTCTGCTTATTGTGAATGTCTGAATATTGTGAATTGTTCGTCTGTGCTAACAACCTTGGCTAATAAAGCCAATTCTAATCCTCCTAATTGAGAACTAAAGCATAACTACTAATGACACACAACTTTATATTTATTTATTTCATTCTTGAGCTGACACTAAAGCCACTTGTTTAACAGAAGAATTTAGACTCTAGCTTTTCCATAAGAGTCAAATGTTTATTTTTGTCATTTTTTATGTTTAAAAGTTGCATTATGGGTTCCTGAGAGTTTGAACATGAGTCACAAATATTTATTAAAAATCTTCAGTGCTACAGCTAAAAAAAAAAAATCGCTCGCATGGAAATGGCTTCAACCTGAACCACCAACACTAAAGAACTGTCTGGGACTGATGGACGAAACCCACAAAATGGAAAAGTTAATGTTCATGCTGAGGCTGCAATCGCACCTTTATAAAAAAAAATGGAGCAAATGGACTAGATTTCTAGAAAACAACAACTGAGTCAGGTCACTTATACTGTCACTTTAAATGCTGCTCAAAACCCCCAAAAAATTGGATCTGTTCATCTTTGTCAGAATGTAAGTAATTATTCTTGTCGAACGTCGTTCTGCTCTGTGTTCTGTATGCGATTGATAAATGAAACACAATCAATAAACATAAAGTAAAAAAAAAAAAGTAGCATTGCTGATCTCTTTAAGTGATGCCAAATTTCTATATTGTATTTCTTGTCTTCCTGTAAAGACCTTGCTGAATAAATGTATTAAAAACACTATTATTTCAAACTGTCATAGCATAATCATAAACCAAGAAGACAGGCTATAAAACCTCACAGAGCAATTCTTTTGCTGGTGTTGGGTTCTGACAGTGGGAAGAAGCTTTTATTCTGAAACCACTAAATTATTTACCGATGCAGTCCTTCAAAGAACGGAAAACCTCTGTTTATCTTTGAAAAGACTTGGTCTCTGTGGGATCTCCCTTTTAGACCCACTCATGTTACTGACCTGTTACTGACAAAGAACATTTTCCTGTTTTGTTGCCTCTCTTCTTGCTTGTTAAACATCTTGTTGGAAAAATAAACATTCATCTATTTTTTAACAGTTGCATTTTTCACAAGACGTCTCATGTTGTCTTTTTCGTGTTTTAAATGAATTTACTTTATCTTTTTGTTTATTTGTACACATACATAAAGCTGATTCAGAGAAGTAGAATGTGGATTCAAGCTGCAAAATCTCAAAAAAAATGGAAGCAAAGTTCATTAATAAGGCATCAAATATACTAAACTTATAGCAAATCTGCAGCAATCTAATGTGGTATTAAGTAAACTGATATCTGGAGATGCCTTTTATGTGACAGTATTTCTCAAAAGTCTTTTATTCATGAAACAGATTAAACGAAATAACTGCAAGAGCAACTGAGAATTAAAATGCCCAGAATAGCAGCAGATTACTATCGGCCGGTGAAAGTCAAAGGTTTGAGCTCAAGCAGCTAATTTCCTCTTCCGCCATGACACCGGCTCGATATATTTCAGGAAGGCCTTTAGTAATTCAAGTTGATCTTCCATAATTTTACTAAACGTGGTTATTTCCAGGACTATGAGTGCAAACGTGATCACCTGATGTCATCAGGCTGCAGGAAAGCACAGAGCTTGCTGATTGCTCCTGCAGCAAAGGCTTGAATTACACTGTGATGGGCTAAAAATAGTGGGCTATTTTACTGAACACACTGCCTTTAATATTTAGAGAGTCTTTGGGGAAATATTGCCAATGCTGGGAGTATTATACCCCTAAATGGAAAAATAAATAAGTGTAATTTACTACTAAAAGCTGAAAGCAATGAAGGAAACAAAAATAAAACACATCATCAGAACATCACATAAAGGCATCATTCATTCATATGAACAGAATTTGGATTTTTTTTTTTGTCTTAGTATTTGACAACTCCAGCAAATGGTCTACAATCATTATTTTATTTATAATAAACATTTCCTTATACTTTAAGCAATTTAAGCAAACCATTGCATGAGGACTGTGGAAGGAAACTGTTCACGACTGACCTAAATTGTACGATTTCAATGATAAAGGGTGTTCATTTCTGATTTTCAAGAAATGTAACAGTGTGTATAAAAAAAATGCATTTGAACTGTTTTACTATTTTGATGCAGTTGACATTACCAGCATAGTGAAGTGGAGCATCTTTGTCCAGAGCAAAGAGAGGGGGATTGAGCAGGACGGTGTTGTCGTTCTCCATGACAATCCCCTGGTACTCTGTCTCGATCCATGGCTTGTGCTTATTGGCTGAGAGAGAAGACCGAAGAAGCTTTGGGTTAAACGGAGCAATTACAAGGAACCAATGCGTCTATTTTTAACAGTCAATTATGGGGGAGGGACTTAGTGAGAGTGTGTAACAGTGGGAAAAGAAAAACACACACAGAAAATAATGTGTGACCATAAATTGTCGGATAACGTTCACAGTTGACGTTTTTCCTCCATTTTTATTCGAAGCACCCTCCAGCTCGACAGTTCTTATTTGTTTCCATCAAACAGACACAGACAGAAATATTCAGCTTCTATCTGCCAGCTAGAGTGCTCTGCAACAGGCGCGAGTCAGAAGCAAGCGCCTAAGGATAACTCCAGCCTTTAATTGGAAAATAATTATTAATCCTTGAACGGAATGTTCTGCGCTGGCTGATCAAAGGCCAAGGTAATGAACCAGAAGGATGACGATTTTACACAGCGACAACGAGCAAAAACAAAAGGCAGAGCGCCCTTCCTTCTGTTGTCCCTGATCTTCACAACTCAGAGGCAGCAGAGTTTTAAATCAGACACGAGCACAAGGTTTCAATCTTTGTTGTGGCCACAGTCAATCTTCTAAAAAAATAAATAAATAAAATAATCAGACTGGAACTAATTTTGCAGTCTCAGAGCCGCCAGAAGGAAAAGAAAAATAAATAAAACACTTCTGGTTGTGAATCTTATCAAACTTCTTTTACTTCAAACACAGAGCCGGTATCATTTGAATTCTCTTTGCCTTAGAGCCCCAGAGCCTTTCATATTCCTTTGCTGCTAAATTTAAATATGCTCTTTTCTACTGGTGGAAAATACCCGGCTGAGCTATTTTACTAAAGCAATTCCATTTTATAAAATATCTCCTTTACTATGAACTGTAAAGACATTACATTTTTACTTCATATTCATGTACTTTTACTACTATTAGCTCCATCTTCAATATTTATACAACTGTAGCTTTGACCTATAGCTCTTTTCATTAGAAAAACAATATTTTTAGTTTTCAATCATTTATTTTAATGTAAACTACCCAAACTACCTTATCTTGAGTGCCAGTAATAAATCATGTCAGGATAAGGCTTTAAATTTTTGCAGAAATTATACTTTAAAAACATTTTGTGAGGAGTTTTGCAACGCATAGGAAATTGTTGAATTTTACGTTGACACGCTTGTTAGAACTCAATCCACAAATTGCTTTTCTCTTCTTTCTCTTCTTACTCATTATTAAAATCTCATCAGTGGGCACCAGATCTAATAAAACTCAAACAGGATCTAGAAGTGTTATTCAAAACATTAATTTTTATCCAACTTCCATTCCATACTGATGAGAGGGACTCCCACAGGATGGTGCTGCCGCTATCAGGTTTCTTTATGGAGAACCATTTGGTTCAGGACGATATGCAATGTTATTTATCCATCAAACATACAATATTACGATCAGATCCGGAAGCTGAAATTTCCATCTCACCTGATCAAAGTACCTGCTGTGTCCTTTTCCTGACTTGTAGAAAAATGTAAACAGGAATTCCTTTTATTTGGCCTCAATTACAACACAGATCTATAGAGAGGACGACTTGTGGTGTTTAAAACTTCTTGAGTCTGAACTAGGAGACTGTGCAAATCCTGGACCTCTTGGCTGTTTCTCCAAACTTGCCTGACCTGTCCAATTAGGCCAGGGGTCTCCAACCCTGGCCTGACAATGAGCCATTCATTTGATTCAGCTTTGTTGAAACATCAGTGCAGCTAACATCTGCAGGACAGTAGCTCTTGAGGACCAGGGTTGGGGAGAGTCCTGATTTAGGCTGACAGCAATGTTTAAGTGGATGTGTAGTTTTGCTATATAGGGCATCACAATGCATCATCGCATCACCATCAATACTGTAGTGATCGTTTGACATATAAAAAATATACAGTGTCTGACATATTCTAAGTGTGAGGATTCTTTGTATACCAGCAATATGCTGGCAACAGAAAATCACACACTGAACAGTAATGATACTAAAGGTTAAAGAGAGTGTTGAAGGGAACCTTAATACCAGATGAGAGAGAGAAAGATATGGATTTAGAGCTCATGATATTTTCATCTCACTGTTTTCTCCAATAGTTCAGCCCTAGAGCCAAACTATCTTCCATTTTTTAATGATGCACTGAGTAGTTCTCTGTGAGCTGTTCAATGTTTAAGATGTGCTTTCTGAGCTAACCAAAAATATCATTTAAACTTCTCCACAGCTTCCTACCTGACCTGTTTAATGTCTCTTCAAGATGTTTTCTAACGTACCTTTCGGATCCTCAAAAAGCAACCGTGTTAATATTGACAATTGGTTACAAAGAGTTTCTTTCTATTTACTAATCAGATGAGTTGTGAAGTTAACTGGTTGAGCTGAAATTTTAGTTGGAGGCTAAATACAAATGCATTCCACACTTTTATCATTTCTATTTCTGTATACATTCTGAGAACTGAAATGCCTTGAAAATCTAGTTTCCAAATTGTTTTCCTACCAAAGTGATTGTTTCTTTTTCTCATGTAAGTTTCACAATAAAAATGGAATATAATTATAAACTGCTTTCAAAAATTTGATTTGTTTTTAATCATTCTCTCAGGGAGGCGGTCTTAATTTCAAAGGCAAAGAAGTTTAAGCTGTGAAACATGCTTGTAAAACAATAATGTTTCACAACAAACAATTAAAAAATACGGCAAACTAAATATTTAGCAGCTGGTTGTATCACACAGTGAGCTAGATTATCAGTTATTAAGAGACATCTAAGAACAGAAATGATGACCTGATGTCCCTCTGAGCTATTGATGTCTAAGGAGACGATTAGTTCAAAAAATCCTGATTTTTTCAGAAATTAAATCTTCATAAACAAAAAAATCTGATGAATCAATAAAATCGATTAACCCTCCAGCCCTGTGTGTCTTATCCTTCCATATTATCATCACAGCTTTGCTCTCTTGTGTTCGGCATTTACATAAAATACCAGCATTATTCTAAATGATTTGTGCTTCCAAGATAAAAAAAAGATATCTATAGAAGTCCCTCTACAAAAACCAATGTTGTCTTGATAGGAAACAGGGAACACTTTTCTGTAGTATCAAAATGTATACATTTTCTGCAGCTAATTACTAACATTAAAAAAACAAAAAAAAAAAAGGTTAAAGATCCCCACCCCTCACTAATTTAGATTCAACATTTTCAATATATCAGGATTTTTTCTGATCAGAACTGAGACTCTCAACAAAGAAAACAAAGAAGGTAATCTTTATTAATTATTAATACTATTCAAAATAATATAAAAAATGCATTGCAGCACTGAAAACCTGAACAGATTTCAATTGATATTTTGACAATTCATATTTGTTAATGCATTTAGGGTTGAAGGTCGCATTACCATCAGGAAATCTTTAGCTTCTTTTACAGATTCCAGTAAGGAGGAAATGTTAGAAAATGACCTCCAGTAAACAAACACATATTTTTAAAGTCAAAATAAAGTTACTTTTAACCTAAATCTGGTTTAAATATTTTTGGGTTTTAATGTTTTAATCTTAATTCAAAGAATAAACTTCATCATTCATGGAAGGGTGAAAGTTAAAGGCTTGCAACAGAGTAAAATTACATCTGAAATCATCTACAAAGCTCAATAAATAAATTAGCTCATTGCATTTTTTTATGGGTGAAATAATAAAAATCACTGGAAGTAGCAATGAATGATAAAAAACTACTAAATCTAAACACGGCTATGATTAATTCAAAAGATGAAAAGTCTGTCAGGTTTCAGATTTGATAAAGTCCTTAAGTAAGTTCGAACAGCTCTAAATGTCAGGCTTTCTGTGACTTGCAGGAAAAGTAGGAAGAAACCCTAATTATTTAGATATTTGGATTTAAATTTTGCAAAAAAAAAAAAAAATAGACATATATTTACATATATATCTGAAAAACCCTAAACCCTCTCAGCTATTCACTCCAGTTAGTTTTTAGCATTCTGATGAAGAGAAATTTTAGCTTGCTCCAAGAATTAGTCGCTGTCAACACCCAGGCATAATCACAGCTATTCATCTTCTTCTCCACCTCCTCTAAACGCCCCAGCTTGTGTGTTTCTTTTTTGGTCATTTATCTCATGCCCTCTTGTCCCCCCCCCGCTCATCTTCCCCCTCCCCGCTCCCTCCCCCCACTCCTTGCTGCTACGTAGCATTAATCTGAGCATCAGGCCTGTGGATTACATTCGGGATTACAGATTGAGAGGCATCCTGCTCCATCTCTCTGTCTGTCCCCCTTGGCACTGCTCCTCTTTCTGTCACCCTATCCATCAGGCCGCAGCTCTCGCACGTCAACCCCTCCTCATTTGGCCTCCTCACACCCGCACACACATATTGTACAACACAACGGGCTCTGTATCTCAACCTTTCTTTCCTTCTCTTCCTCCTGTCACCTGATCTCACGTACTCTATCCCCTTCAATCGTCTTGCCCTCTCCCACCTTCTCCTCATTCTCCCTCTCCTCTTGCACAGCAGAGTCGGTTTCATCTGCCCCTCGGCATGACAATCACTTTAACAATGATCTTGAATCAGAGTCAATGATAAATCTTCCACAGACAGGGAAAGGGATCCATCATTTCCGAGTCACACCAAAGGAATAAGGGCACATGTGTGCACACCAGGCTGGGGAGCAGGAGGTGCAAAAATGTTTATGTATGCACCTGGTTATGTATGAGGAATTCAAGCAATGCGATACAGGAATAAGTCACCAGGTTCATGGCTCTGTCTGGAAAAATACCCCCCCCCCAAAGGTCTGTGTGTTTCTATGGCAATGCAAACCTTTATCTCAGCACTTCAGTTTAAAAGGAAAAAAACGAAACAAGAGAAAAAGGTATGAGAAACTGACCTTTGTTGCAAGTGGCAACCGAAGTCAAGCAAAGGAGGAAGAAGGAGAGAAAATTCATTCTGCCCATCTGAAGAAGGAAAGAGGGGAGGATAAGAGGGCAGGGATGAGGAAAGGGGGCAGAGAAGAGGAAGGGGGGGGGGTGTACAGTTCATGCATCAACAACTGATCAGCAGAGGGGACAGTACAGTAACAAGAAACAGATCAGGCATTTCAGATGGCAATGAGGAGGGGATTTCAAAGGGATGTCTGAGCAATAAATCACCATCAAAGTGTCATGGATGACAGCTGCTAAACTAATTCAGAGTTGCAGGACTGGAGCATTTCAGCATCATGCATCCCAGAATAGCATTACACAAACACATACATACCTGGTCATGAGTGGGGAAGGTTCTGCATGTGGCAGAGCTGCGTGTTTTATCATGGTCCCCCCCCCTACCCTCCCTCCCGGTTTGTTTAGACTAAAGGGAAAATTACGGCTATCGCGCTTATATACACATGAAATAAAAAATCTAATTTTGTGGATTATTTTTGGAATATAATAAAAGATGATCAAACACGTCAACAATTAAAGACATGCTATGCGACAATTATCAGCACAACCTGGGAGCTGACACACATTATTAGGGGCGTACGTAAATGCGTAAAGCAGCTTTTAGCAGGAAATGTTGCAGAAATGATGGTTTTGTAGTCTAATGAAAATGTGGGACATTACCGTTCTGGCTGGTAACCTTCCTCTACACTCGCAGCATCCACCTCTCACGCCCCTGCCGCTCGGATCAGCTCGGTTCGGTTCAGATCTACTCGGCTCCTGGAGGCTGACAGCAAACCCGAACCTCAGCCTCTGGGATGCAGGTGGATGGAGAAGGCAGCGGGCGGATGCTAGCAGAGAAAGGACGCTCGGTGGGTTATTAGGAGTCTGGGATGAAATGTAAGGAAGACGGGGAGGCGGAGGCACGTCCTTGTTTTTAGCCCCCTTTTTTCTTCACTCGGTAGGAAGAAGACAAGTGGTGGGAAAATTACGCTGGCATGCCCTCCCTCTCGGCGTTTCTTAACCCGCCCACACTGCGTCCTTCTTCTTTCTCCCCCCCCTTTTAACAGACTGCTGCCCTGGCTCTTTTCTCCTCCACTCTGACTCAGGCTCCAAACGCAGCAGCGACTTTCCCGTCTTCTCAACAGCTGTCAGCTTATTGACTCGCCCACATCCCAGTTTTATTTGTGCGTGTTTTTATCCATTTCCACGCATTTCACGCTGCTCACTCAGTCAGTCCCTCTCTGCAAAATGACGTCATTTCACCACGTTTAGCCCTCCTGCCCAAGCTTTTTCCGTAGAAGAAAACAAATTCGATATGAAGGCATCTTTGCTCTGCTCGAATCCATATTCAACACAGGCAGTCCCCCCCCCCCCCCTATTCTGATGCCTCTAAATAAGTTATTTAATTAGTAAGTCCAGTTCGGCTCAGTTTATTTTATAAAGATCCAACTCACAACACATGCCATCTTAAGACACTTTACAGAGACATTCAGTCAGATCACACAGTCGGATTGGTTGAAAAAAGTTTTATATCTAAGGAAAACCAGCTGACTGCCATCGGTCAATGACTTCCAGGGCGCTCCTCCTGGATGAGAATGTGGAGACAGTAGATATTTGCTTGCATTTTGTCCTTGACTCTACAGCAATCCCTCACACTAAGCATGCAGCAACGGTGGAGAGGAAAAGCTCCCTTTTAACAGGAAGAAGCCTCCAACTGAACCAGGCTCAGTGTGAGCGGCCTTCACCAAGACCATCTAGGGGTTAAAGGAGAAAGAAGGAGACAAAACTAACATAGAAGCACTGATCCTTTAATACTTTCTATGTTAGAAAAGGTAAAGGTAAACTAGCTTCACAGGTGTCTCTGTCTAGGAAATAACTGTTAAGCAGATGAGATCTGAGCCAGTTTTCATGTCAAAGGGATGAAAGTTAGTTCCATAAAAGCTGAGCCCATGTCTTGTAGGGAAACAGGACTAAACATTAAAACAAAATACCCGACTATCATCTATACACAAAGGCGATGATGGCTGTAGCCCAGCTGATATTTCTCAGACAAGGAAAACACTGGATTAAGCTATTATGACAAGAACAAGCAGAGAGAACATGAAGTTAGGGGTTGAACTTAACAAATAGTACAGATTAGGAGAGGGGTTTTCCTTAGATAGAAAACTTTTAACTAATCTGACTGTAATCTGATTGAGTTGTCTCTGTAAAGTGCCTTGAGATGACACGCGATGTGAATTGGGGTAAAAAAATAAACCAAATTAAACTGACTTGAGAATAGAGGTGGAATGAAGCAGAATGATGAAAAGTGTTCCCTATGCTCTCCAGCAGCCTAAGCCTATAGTAGCATAGGTATAGAGATAGCTCAGGATAGGTGAGGTAGTCTAACTATAGGCTTTATCAAAAATAATTATTTAAGACTAGTCTAAAAAGTAGATGGAGTGTCTCCCTCACAGACTAAAACTGGTAGTTGGCTCCACTGTCAAGGAGCCTGAAAACTAAATGATCTGCCTCCAATTTTACTTTTAGAAATTCTAGGAACCACAAGTAAACCTGCAGATTGAGAGCAAAGTTCTCGGTTAGAAATATGAGAAAAAAAAATAAATTCTCTGACGGAGTTTGGTTACTGTACATTAAAGGGAGGATTTAAAATGATATTCTGGAAATTCTCTTTTTTAATTTTCATCAGAACTCTGGCTGCAGCATTTTGGATCAGCTGAAGGCTTTTACAGTTTGTGAGGACTTCCTGATAGTAAAGAATTGCAATGGTCCAGCCTTGAAGTAACGCATGCTTGGGCATTCAGCATCACCCTTGGAGAATTTATTTCTCATTTTTGCAATATTTCAGATATGAAAGAAGGAAATTCGAAAAAACCTCTCGGATATGTGCTCTGATCAAAAATAACACCAAGTTTTTTTACTTTATCTGACATCAGTTTAACAGTAAAGTCTGCCTGTGGGTAATTTTATGTGCATCAGAGGGTTGTAATAAAACAGAAGTAAACAAGAAGCTTTATGAAGATTGAGAAAAATAGCAGATTCGACAGGGAAAAGTTGAAGCAGGGTTAGCTGCAGAGATGTACTTGAATTGTTAACACTGCATTGCACAAAGCTGGCATTGATTTAATACTACAAGGAAAGCCACATACCTTAGTCTTGTGTATGTGGTGCATAGTGCATGTGTCAGAGTTCAAAAATCACATGGGGTGCAAAACTTACACCTCACACTCCTTATGAATAAACCATCTCCTTGGAGACGCATGGCAGCATCATGCTGGGGGAATAATCCTTTTCTTTCATGTGAAAACAAAACTTGTTAAAGTTAAAAGGTGAATGAAGCTAAATTCAGGCCAAGATTGGAAGAAAATCCTGTACACAAACTGCTGCACCTCCAGCCATCAGTCTGTTAAGCTCATCAAGTTTGCGGACGACACCACCCTCATCGGGCTCATCTCGGACGGTGATGAGTCAGCCTACAGGAGGGAGGTGGACCGGCTGGTGTTCTGGTGCAGCAGCAACAACCTGGAGCTGAACGCCCAGAAGACAGTGGAGATGATCGTGGACTTCAGGAAGGTCACAG